>CM021102.1:590356049-590441868 GCA_007115665.2 Sequoiadendron giganteum
TATAATTTTACTAAAATTGAGTTAGTTTCAAGGGAGAATCACCCAAGGGGGAGCACTTGGTGAGAATTCCATCTTTAAGCTCATTCGTTACTTTTATGTTCAGTAATAGTTTTAATTCTGGCAACTAACTGTTCTTGTAGCCACTGGAATTTCATTCTATGACTGTTCCTGCAACCAAAGTTGACAGAGTAGTTTCATGTCTATTTGCTAAGATTTCTATTCCTATCATGAATTTCAGTTAATTGTTGTTGGTTGATGTTCAGTGTGTATGTTACTTCCTTTCAAGGAATTTACTTTCATTATCATGTATTTCTAGTTATAGAATGAGTATGGCAACCTAGTGCACATAATGTGCTGATCGATTTCAAGTTTATGTCCCTGTGTTGACATTTAAATGAACCTTCATGATGAGAAATATAGCTATTCAGTACATATTTCCAATCTCTGAGTTACATCTTTGAGGCCTTAATTGTTGAAGCATTAGAGGAGGCCAACAACTAGTGTGTCGCATTGTCGTCCCGAAACTGCACTTCTCTCCTCTGACAAAGAGCTATCTAAGATACAGTGTCGACCCTAAAAACTAACTCACCTAGTCTCCTCTCAACTCTTGGGTTTGCAGAGTGATAGAAGGATCTTATAGTCCTCATCATTCTCATCCTGCCTATCCTAACATTCCCCTTAACTGAGGTAAGTTAGGGAAACCATAATTCTCTCAACCTTTCATGACCTGGGGCCTTGCAGTGGTTGGTCCCCCTCTCTTACAAATGGAATACACATGCATATGTGATGGATGAGAAAATATATAACGATGTGATATGGATGATTTTCTAATTATTGTGAAGGATGGATGTGATGATTGGGTGGAATAATTTTTCCTCAAAGTGTATGGTATGCATAGGTAGTAGAATTACAAATGATGATAAAAAATGGGTTTTCATCGTGGTATTAACTATGGGATAAATTTTCTCTTTATAATTTTAATTTTTAGATTCAAGTATTTGATTCCATTGTAGGTCAATAATATCCCATTTTGAATAGTTACCCATGTGGATCATGTTGCTATTTTTGTGCTCATCAAATATTTTTGTGAGATTTAATGATTTTTAAGTTGGATTTTCTTGGGGAATTTCCAAGGAAAGTGGAGTGGGAGTTATTTTGGATAAATGATACGTGGTTATGTAAAAGTTTGCATGAAATAGTTTTTGTAGAGGTGCATGAGATGATGTATTAGGTTGGGTAAAAATGTTAGATGTAAGGATGGTATTATGGAGGCATGACTAAACATCATGGGACTAATGAGAATTAGGATTGAAAATCTCACACACCATGATGTGTGATAATATTGGATCTTTTTTGGACATGATGGTGAATCTTAAGTGTTTGAAGATTGGGACTTGTTGGCTTAGGGGATCTTGGTTTTTTATTTTCTTAGAAATTTGGGCTTTGTATTTTGGATTGGTTATGTGTATCACTAGATTGTGGAACCTAAATAAATTATTTGTTCCATCTTGCTAGATATTTTCTTGGATATTTAGATTGTAAGAATTTGGGACTTCCAAACTTAGAGGTTCATGTGAGTTTTTAATTTTGGGATTTTGAGGATTATAGACCATTGAATTTTGGCACTAAATTTATGGAGTTTTTCTTTGAGGTCCTTGAATTTTGAAGACTACATTTTGGAACCCAAATAAACTTTAGGTAGTGGTATTTTTAATTTTTGGATTTCGGATGGTGGGATTATGAGTGGGATTTTTTGATCAAGCTAGATTTTTGGGTTTTTTGGTCTTTGGATTTCTTGGGATTTTGAATTTTTGCCCATATGGAGATTTCATGTGTTTGGAGGGGTTCCTTGGGATATATTGATGCATAAAATTATATTTCAAAGAACATGTTATGATACCTTGGGGAAATACTATCTAGGAGTCTTATGAAGGTGGTAATAGCTTCATCATTATGAAATAAGTCAAATGGTGTGTAACTTCAATTTTTTTAGGTGATGGATTTAGGAGGTGGATGGTTAAGGTTGGTGATAGGAATAATGAGGTTGATGAAAGAGTTATGATGCTAAGTTATTTGTAGGAATAATTGGGGTACCCATTTTAATGTTAGGAGAAGTTACCCTAGTGGTCATGGGAGTGTCACTAACTTCCTTATTATACCATTTAGGAGATTTTTATTAGATACCTTGGTATCCTTAGTTTGCATAAACATGAATGGTTTTAAGATTATTTGTTCATGAAGGCCTAATACTTTACCTTTATATTTCATGATTTTTCACATTAAATTTGTGATGTGATATATGTTATTATAGAAATAACATGTGAGTCCATGATTAGATAGCTAGGAACTATTGACACTTTCTATTTTCTTATCCACAAAAAGACAAAACCAAATGAATGTAGTCGAACCAAGGTGACAGGGTTTTTAATTCTGGATGGGATCAATTGGGAACCAGTAGGATTCTTGTGCTTAGCTAGTTTTAATGGGCTCAATGCGGGTGCTTTGACATTGTGATTGTTGTGGAAAATCTTGATCATGCATTAGATAAGAATTTTATGTTTTCTTTGCAATGTGGGTGCATTTCCTTTAAGATTGGTATCCCCTTGGTAAATGATCTCTTTGATGTAGTTTCTCAACTTCAATTGTCAATAATTGGGAAGAATTTGGATTTTATGTAGCTTATGAACTACAAAAAATGGGTATATTATGTTGATTTAGGTTCTCATATGGATTAATTTGTGGGAATGGTAATGTTAGGGAGATTTTGTGTGACCTCAACATATTAATGCTTGTTAAGTGTGTGACACAACTCCTCAAAATAATATATATATTTTATTGTGATTATTTTCTAGAAACCCTTGATTAAAACCCTTCATATATAGGCTAGTTTGATTGGATTGATTAAGTCAATTGGGATTAATGGATTGATTAGATTTTAACTTAATATTTGAAGGTTTGGGTGATGGAAGAGTTATCGAAGGGGATAAGGATATCTATTCCTTGTTTGAGGTATGAATTTGGTCAAGAGTATATTATTTTTGGTATGAAGGACCCTCTTTAGCTAGAAAAAAATATTTTTGGTTGGGTTTAATGCATGGTTCATTTGAGTTAGGAGCTTCCTTGGTAGATGAGTTAGGGTTTATGGGGCTTTATGAATTAGGATTACAATAAATATGGATAGATTGAAGGTCTAATATATAATGAACTATAGGGATTGATATATAGTTGGAGGGATTATGATTAAAAGGGGGTGAGGGATGTTTTGATGATTAGGATAAATGAATGGTTGGATGTTTATGAATTAGAATGGTTGAAGATTAGGGTTAATATGGATGAGTGGGGGATTTTTAGGGATTGAGGGGGAGTTTAACTATTTGGGATATTAATGGATTAATAGGGTCTTGATGGATGATGAATTATAGGTTTACATGGATGGTTGGATATAATATAAATTAAAGGTATGAAATGGTATTTGGATAGAAAAAGTATCTATTGATGGATGGTTTAATGGTTTAGGATTTATAAATTAGAAGATTGGATGGACTAAGATTAATATGGATGGATGGGTGATATTTTTATGGATGGATCAAAGGGTAAGGATTTAATAGATGAGGATTATTCATGCATATATTTTTATTTGGAAAGTTTCCACTATACAACTGCTCAATGTTATAATTTAGGAGAAGCTTGGATCCTCTCCTTATTAGGGATATTTAACCATGTCATCTTTGTTTTATAGTAGGATATTATCTAATTAAATGTTTCAATTTCCATCTAGGGATGATTGATATTCAATTTGGATTTGAGGTATAGCTAATGATAGGATATTCTTGGTCTAAAGGCTCCTAATTGATCATGATTGGAAGATTAAGTCTTATAGAAAGGTTGACTAAGATAATTTAATCATAGGTTTCATCATTATATTCATCTTAATCCACAAGAATATTATCATAATTAAATTCAAAGGGATTTGTGGGTTGCCTAAAAAAGAGGATCACATTTTTTATTTGATTGGGTTAGATTTGCAAAGGTTTGACTCAAATTTTAAATATATTTTGCACAATTCAAAAGATAATGGAGACAAAATAATTCCCTAGTTATTAAAGTGGGAGTTTTTTGTTTTGTAGGCATACAAATATACTTTGACCAAGTCATATATTTTTTATCCTTACGATTTCTCTAGGGTTTGAGAAGAGAGCATACATGGCCTACTATTCTTATTTTATAAGTACAATGTGAGTAAATTTTTAAGGCTATCCATTTATCAATGCATTCTAAATAACAAACACTTAAAGGGTTCACTATGCTAGGTTTGCACAAGGCTTGCTAGGGGGAGTCCTTGATATACTTGAAGTTAAACCCACTCTCCTCCACTTTGAAATACTAAAGGATATATGCACCTCACATGTAGAGTATTTTGATTCTCTCACTAATTTATATTCCCCACTACAACATGTGGGTTTAGGTTCTCACTTGGTGATGATATCAAAACTAAGTATACTATAAATAAATAAAGAAAAGAATAATCACTTTTAATTTCCAAGATTTCCTCATAGCATAAGGAAAGAGGATACACATGATTAGCCTTTTGGGGAATAAAAAGTGATTAAATAGATACTTTTGATTCCCAAGGCCACCTTGTAGTGTAAGGGAACATGATACACACATTTGTATCACACAAGCACAAAAAGCCAATTGATTCACCTTAAAAATAAAAATGTGAGATGTGGAGACACATACACACAAGTGATGATTTTGATTCCCAAGGCCACCTTGTAATTCAAGGAAAGAGCATACATAGCCTTGGATGCACAAATCAAGAAAGCATGTTAACTTACTTAATCAAAGCAATAAAAATACAAAAAAGGGTCTAAGATTGTTTCTTCATAATAAAATTGACAACCCATAGGGTTAGTAGTTTTAAGCTATGAATTATCGTTAGACAAGCGAACATGCAACAAGAGGTCAATAAATGACACAAACAATCAAGATATAGACTTGCAATGATTAGGGTTGCTAAGAAAAATCTAATAATACAAGAAAATGGCTAACTTGAAGTGGAATTGGACGTGTTGTTACACAAAGTACATATGCTACAAATAGTGTGTATATGATGTTACATAGAGAACTTATGTTGAATATTTAATGATACAAAATCTATAGAGAAATAAAATAAAACAAAGTGCATAAATGCTACAATATATGCCCATATTCCAAAAGGTGGAGCAAAAATTCTAAAATAGATTGCAAAAACTTAGAAGGTGAGTATGCTACAATGTAGTTCTCTTGAACCATATAGTAGTACACCTATTTTATAGAGTATTGGGCCTACACCACATAACAATATACATTTTCCAAAAAGGATAGATCAACCAGAAATCACATACACCATTCCAAGTGTGCATGTGTCATTAGGTTGTGCAAATTCTCCACTACATAGAGCACTAGTACCACTAACTAGAGTTTATGTTTTAATATTTTTGATAGAGTACAAATATGTTGAGAGTTAGTACATACATGCTAGGACTTACAGCGGGTGCACTATTTGAAAAAGTCCCTCTGTCAAAATGGGAAAAATATTAAACCAACACGAAAATCCTACAAAATCACTCAAAACAAACTTGTAAACATGAAAGATAGGGATGTGGTTCCATTGAATGTAGTATAATTTAAGGGGATAAAAATTAAATAAAATTAGGGAAACAAATAAAAAATTGAATCCTATTTTGTGTTGGGAAAATGTGTCTCAACCTTGCAATTATATACGATTTATTGATAGAATGTATGTTGGTAGTGGTGACTGATCATGCAAATATTGTACACTCATAACAAGACATGGGATTCGGGGCAATGCCCTGAAAATATTTTTTTGTTGACACATCAAGGTTTTTTTTTCCGTTGACATGTCAAGGTTTTTTCTTGCTGACACATCAAGGTTTCTTCTTGCTAACATGTCAAGGTTTTTGCGTTAACACGTCAAATGAAAAACAAATTTGTAAAACCCTAATTCTAGAAGGTTCCAAAAAGCTTGTTATAAGGGAGTGGGATGTATGTAGATGGATGGGTGTGTATTCTGAGAGTCTGATAGTGGTCTACCTGTCCCTTAATCTCTAGTGGTGATACTCCTATGAGAAGCTTTCTTTGCCAGTATATTGTAATCTTTTGATTTATAAATAATATATTGGGCGGATTTTGGAGTGGGGTTTTTCTCCTGAAAGGGTTTTCCCCACGTAAATCATTGTGTGGTGGTATGCATGATATTTGTGTTTAAATTTTTTATAATTGTTAATGTTTTGTAATTTATTTGCATTATTATCCTCTCAAGGTTAGTGTAGGAAGTTGTTCTACTACCTTAGCTTCCTTACAAGTGGTATCAGAGCTTGATCACCTTTGGTTTCAGTTGTTGGTTATTGGGTTTTTTGAACTAATATAGATTTGAGTGGGAGCTTGTGAAAAAGACACTTTGTGATCTTGTTGCAAGAATTTTCAGATGGCAAGTTCATCAGGGAGAATAGAGGTGGAGAAATTTTTTGGAAATAATTTTGAGATGTGGAAGCTAAAGATGGAGGATCTGTTGATAGATCAAGATCTGTGGGATGTTGTTTATGAGAATTTTCAAGACCTACATATCCTACTCAAGTTTCTCAATATGATGTTATGGACCATAAAGCCAAAGGTCTAATCAGATTGTGCTTGGAAGACTCTATTTTAATTAATGTCCATGAAGATACCTTTGCACAAAAACTATGGAAGAAGTTTGGTGAGATGTATCAAGCCAAATCTTTAGTGAAAAATATTTTCTTGAGGAAGAAGTTGTATTCCTTGAGAATGGAAGAGGGTGGACGAATTACAGACCACCTGGAAACATTCAATATGATGGTGGCTGAGTTGGCATCAATTGGTGTTAAAATGGATGAGGAAGAGAAATAACAGATCTTGCTTTGTTCTTTGCCTAATTTGTGGGATTCTCTTGTTATGGCTATTGGGAGTGCTTCTGTTATATTGAAGACTGAAGATATGGTGGGTTCTTTGTTTTTTGAAGAGATGAGAAGGAAGGTATCCATTAGTGCCAAGGAGGCCCTGAATGTTCATGGAAGACCTAAGGAAAAAGGAAAGAAAAATGGAAGCATGAAAAATCCAAGTGTAAGGGGAGATCTAAGTCTCTTGGAAAGTCCAAAGTTATTTGTTGGAACTGTGGTAAGCCTGTACATGTTTGTAAGGAATGAAAAGAAGAAAATAAGAAGAAAAAGAAGAAATTTGATTTTGATTTTGATTCCAAGGAAGATGGTGACACGTTCATTGCAGCTTTGGCAACTCATGAAGGTAATGATGCATGGTTAATTGACTCAGGTGAATCTTTTCATATGACCTTTAATAGAGATTGGTTTTGTGAACATGAGGAATTTGATGGAGGTAAGGTGTACTTGGGTGATGATTCTCATTTAGACATTGTTGGTCATGGTAAATTTAAAATCAGGTTTCTCGATGGTAGATTAAAAAGGATTAATGATGTGTTGCATATCCTTGGATTAGCATGATTTTCTTTTATCTATGATCAAACTAATAGATGCGGTTGTGCAGATAGTATTTTTTGATGCAAGATGCAAGATGGTTAGAGATGCTATGGTGATTTCTAGAGGTGTCAGATATGGGACATTGTATAAGCTTGATGCATGCATTATTGAGTGCAATAGTACTTTTGTGAAAATAAAATTTGTAGAAGTGAGGGTTTCACCTTCAACAGATGTTCATGGCTTTTGGGTACCCAAGGGTGCTCTTTCTTCCAAGTCAAAGTTACCTGTAGAGAAAACTATGTTATGTCACCAAAGACTTGGCCACATTGGAGAAATGGGTCTAAGGAACTTGAAAAATAAAAACCTTGTTGAAGGTTTGTCTGATTCTAATCTTGAATTCGATTTCTATGAGCATTGCATTTATAGAAAACAAAATTGTGTTCAATTTTACTTGAGTTCTCATAAACCTTGTGGTGTATTGGATCTGATTCATTTTGATGTATTAAGTCTTGTATATGTTCCATCAATTGGTAAATCCACATATGTTTCATTTATTGATGATTATAGTAGGACATGGGTATATTTTTTAAAGAGTAAATCCAAATTTTTTATTTGATTTAAAGAATTTCAAGCAATGGTTGAGTTGTAGACTAGAAAGAAAATAAAATGTTTGAGGACTAATAATGGTAGTGAATTTTTCTCTAATGATTTTGATAAATTATATAAAGATTTTGGTATTCATAGATAGAAGACAACTTTGTATTCTCCACAACATAATGGAGTTGCAGAAAGAATGAACATGAAATTGATGGAGAAGGCTAGGAGTATGTTGAGTTGTGCTGGCCTAGAAAAAAGGTTTTTGGGTTGAAGCTATTGCCATTGCCTGTTACCTAATTAACAGGTCTCCTACATTAGCTCTTGTTGATATGAAACCTATAGAGGCGTGGTTGGGTCACTAGCCTTCATTAAGACATCTTAGATTTTTTGGTTGGGAGGCATATGCACATGTGCCAAAGGAGAAGCGAAAAAAGTTGGAGAACAAGGCTATGAAATGTATCTTTACAAATATAGTTATGGTGTGAAAGGAAACAAGCTTTGGGATCTTGTTAAACATAAGGTAATACATAGTAGAAGTGCTATTTTTAGAGAAACTAAGCCTTCTTCTATTACATTGCAGCCTAAAAAAAGTAAACAGGAAGATGTGATTCAATTTCCTTCTACGCTTGAGAAAGTTGAATCGAGGCCCAAGGATAGACAAGAAGTTGAGGAGAGCTCATATAGCTTTGAGTCTTTAGAAGAGGAGGAAGAACCTCCAACTCAGCTTGTTTGTAGGTCTACAAGACATAGACAACCACTTGAAAGGTATTCACCTGATGATTAGAGATGTATTTTTTCTTTGAATACTAACATGGATGAACCCAAATCTGTAGAAGAGGCACTAGGTATGAATGATACAAAATCTTGGAAGATTACTATGGATGAAGAAATGTTATCTTTGAAAAAGGGTGATACATGGAATCTTGTACCATTGCCTAAAGGATGAAAAATTGTTGGTTGTAAATGGGTGTTCAAGAAAAAGATTGGTTCAGATGGACGTATTGAGAAGTACAAAGCAATGTTGGTTGAAAAAGGTTACTCTCAAGTTGGGGGTGTTGATTATGGTAAGAAACAAAAATGGCATCCACTTAATTTTTGCTTTCTATTGTTGCTACTTATGATTTAGAGGTTGATAAAATGGATGTGAAAACTAATTTCCTTCATGGTGATTTGGAATAGGATATTTATATGACATAGCCAGAGCACTGCATGGTGAAAGGTGAAAGTAAGTTGATTTGCAAATTGAAAAAATCTTTGTATGGCTTAAAATAGAGTCCTAGGATGTGGTACCAAAAATTTGATACATATGTGAAGTTTGGGATTTGATTGTTCTAAATCAGATCATTGTATTTATTATAAATCTAATGGTGATCATTTCTTGTTTATTACATTATATGTTGACGATATGTTATTTATTGGTAGAGGGAAAGTGTAATGTCCCTTACCCAATTTTCCCTAGAGTTCATCTGTTGATTAGGTTTAAGAATTCTTCTTTTCCAAATGAATGTTCTCTTAATGCAATAACCCTAGATAAGAATCCTGTATTCACCATATTAACAACAAATCTGTTAGCATTAATATCTAGATATCAAAATATAAGCATAATCAAAAGTAATAATGAAGACATAAGAGGAGTGGCATGGGTAGATCCTCTCGAAGCTATCCATCTAAGCCCAAGGGCACAAGCATCCCCTTAGGACAACCCACCCCTTGGCTCCGAGTTGAACATCCAAACTAAGACCATTTCATACTCGGAGTGGCGTGCTTAGTGGAAACACTGGTATCTGCTTTCTCTACCCATTTCAGCACCTTAGAAGACACTTGACTTATTGGGGATAGTCGGGGGAACTGATAAGTGGCCCGGGCCTACCACCCCTCTAGGGCTGCAGCGGACTATGAGTGGAACCCCCACCCCTCCATGGCCCACCTTGGCCTTGGGATTGGGCGGACTATGAGTAGAATTTCCACCCCTCCAGGGCCCATCCTTGCCTTGGGTTCCGGGGGCGGACTTAAGTGGGGTTTCTAGGCACCACTTCCCTCACACCCTTCCTCCCAATAAGCTTGCAAACACAAGGAAGACAATCTTTTTAGCAATCAAATACATTTGCTTTTATTACTGATTCTTGAAGTCAATATCAACATCATTATCATCATGATAATATTAAAGAAAGCATTACGCTAATAATCAGACTAGCTATATTTATTTCTTATATTCAAAATATGCTAAATATTATTGCTAAGTGAGTACATCACCTGAGTTGCTATATCTCTCCATATTTCCTTACTCGCTTCCTTCAACCTTATACTGAATTGATCATAGGATGAGGACAATTCATAAATATACATAATCTACTCATGTTTATATTAAAGAGTCATCATTACTTATAAGTATCATTATTGCATAATCATGTATATGTGTATATATATACATATATATAATTATTCTTTTACTTATATCCATTTGTATTCATATATATTCTTTATTTATTGAATATTATTCATTAGACAATTTATCTATATCTATGCATATATACTTGTATGCCTATATATATATATTAAATGACTATATTCCAATGCATAACAATCATTGTTGCTGCTGTTCTAAATTGCAAATTATATTTCTCAATGTTTTCCCTCCCTTCCTTATTTTCCTTCCTTCTATTTATACCATTCAAGGTAGGTGACTCATGGGGGGAATGTATTGTTTGGTGAAAGAGGTGACTTTTCATAAAATACATCCCTTTGTTAGATTTAATTGCTGCATTTATTATCACAATAATATCTATTTTTAAAATAATATATTATTACTATAATTATGATATTTCAGATTTCTATTTATTTTATTATTTTATTTTGATGTTGTATTGAACATATTTTAACATTAAAGTATAATAATAAAACAATTTGCTAATATCTTATTACTATTTTACTCTAATGTATTACAATTTTTGATGTGTAATGATTATAATATTTATTTATTATTATTATTTTTGATATTAAGTTATTTAATAATAGAATGTAATAACAATAATTTGCCTATATATTATTATTATATTTGTTATTTCATATTTATATATTTTTATATTGATATGATACACATTTATTTTATATTTTAATATTAATATTGCTATTTATTTTATTTATTAATTTATTTGTATTTTAACACTTGGTCTTTATAGTTCTGCTATTTCGGGGACATGACAGTCCTCCTCACCCAAGATTGCTTGCCCTCAAGCAATCATGATCTAAGATGTGTGATTTTAAGACGTTTCTTGTGGTGATGCTATTATCTTTGATAGGAGTTGGAAGTTCTAACCCAAGTGATGGTTACTCTGGATATGTTTCTTGTGGTGATGCTATTATCTTTGATAGAAGTTGGAAGTTCTAACCCAAGTGATGGTTACTCTGGTTATGAGAAAAATATATTGACTAATATTCTTAAGTTCTACTATTTCTCCATTCTCAAAAGCAACAAGTTAGATTTTGTGACTCAATACAACTTAAAACCACATGAATCAAAAATTAAAGCAAACACCCAAGTAGCTCAACTAGGCAAACAAGTAGCTCAACCAAGCAAGCAAGTAGCTCAACTAGGCAAACAAGTAGCTCAACCAAGCAAGCAAGTAGCTCAACTAGG
Source organism: Sequoiadendron giganteum (assembly GCA_007115665.2). Taxonomy (NCBI): domain Eukaryota; kingdom Viridiplantae; phylum Streptophyta; class Pinopsida; order Cupressales; family Cupressaceae; genus Sequoiadendron; species Sequoiadendron giganteum. Next base: position 590,367,798 of record CM021102.1, read on the forward strand.
CAAACAAGTAGCTCAACCAAGCGGGTAGTTCAAGGCTTCAAGCACATAGGCAAGTACCTCAAGCATATAAGCAACCATCTCAAGTATACAAGAAAGTAGCTCAAGCACACAAGCAACCCACTCAAGTAGACAAGTAGGTAGCTCAAAAACACAAGCAAGTATCTCAAGCATGCAAGCAAATAGCTTAAGTGAGTAGGAAACCAGCTCAAGCACACAAGAAACCAGATCAAACAAGTAGGTAACTATCTCAAGTAGTTCAAGCACACAAGCAACCAACTCAAACAAGTACGCAACCAGCTCAAGCACATAAGCAACCGGCTCAAGCACATAAGCAACCGGCTCAAGCAAGTAGGCAAGTAGCTCAAGTAGACAAGTAAGTAGCTCAAGTAGACAAGCAAGTAGCTCAAGCAAGTGGGCAACTAGCTCAAGTAGGCAAGCAGGTAGCTCAAGTATGCAAGCAACTAGCTCAAGCACACACAGGATGGCAGGAAAGATGCTCTGATACCACTGTAATGTCCCTTACCCGACTTTGCCCTAGAATTCACTTGTTGATCAGGTTTAGGATTTCTTCTTTTTCAAATGAATGTTCTCTTTGACTAAGTAATCTTGGATTGAAGTCTGCATTTAATATTTCCACATGTACATATATCTGTTAGCATTAATATCTAGATATCCAAATATAAATATAATCACAAATCAATAATAAAGACATATGAGGAGTGGCATGGGTAGAGCCGCCCAAAGCTATCCATCTAAGCCCAAGAGCACAAGCGTCCTATCAGGACAACCCACCCCTTGGCCCTGAGCGATATGAACATCTCGGAGTGGCGTGCTTAGAGGAAACACTTGTACCTTCTTTCTCTACCTGTGCCATCACCTCGAAAGACACTCAACCTACTGGGGGAAGCCAGTGGAGTTTATAAGGGGTTTCAGGCCTACCACCCCTCCATGGCTGCAACAGATTGTTAAGTGGGACCCCCACCCCTCCATGGCCAAAGTGGATTGTTAAGTGGGGTTTCTAGGCACCACCTATCTCAGGCCCTTTCACCCTAGTAGGCTTACAAACACAAAGAAGACAATCTTTTAGCAATCAAATACATTTGCATTTATTACTAATTCTTTAAGTTAATATCAACATCATTATCATCATGATAATATTAAAGAAAGCATTACACCAATAATAAAATTAGAAATATCTATTTCTTATATTCAAAATATGCTAAATATTATTGCTAAGTGAGTACATCACCTGAGTTGCTATATCTCTCCATGTTTCCTTACTCGCCTCCTTCAACCTTATACTAAATCGATCATAGGATGAGGACAATTCATAAATATACATAATCTACTCATGTTTATATTAAAGAGCCATCATTACTTATAAGTATCATTATCAATCATTGTTGCTGCTGTTCTAAATTGCAAATTATATTTCTCAATGTTTTCCCCCCCTTCCTTATTTTCCTTCCTTCTATTTATACCATTCAAGGTAGGTGACTCATGGGGGGAATGTATTGTTTGGTGAAAGAGGTGACTTTTCATAAAATACATCCCTTTGTTAGATTTAATTGCTGCATTTATTATCACAATAATATCTATTTTTAAAATAATATATTATTACTATAATTATGATATTTCAGATTTCTATTTATTTTATTATTTTATTTTGATGTTGTATTGAACATATTTTAACATTAAAGTATAATAATAAAACAATTTGCTAATATCTTATTAGTATTTTATTCTAATGTATTACAATTTTTGATGTGTAATGATTATAATATTTATTTATTATTATTATTTTTGATATTAAGTTATTTAATAATAGAATGTAATAACAATAATTTGCCTATATATTATTATTATATTTGTTATTTCATATTTATATATTTTTATATTGATATGATACACATTTATTTTATATTTTAATATTAATATTGCTATTTATTTTATTTATTAATTTATTTGTATTTTAACACTTGGTCTTTATAGTTTTGCTATTTCGGGGACATGACAGAAAGGTATGATTTTAGAACCAAAATATCAACTTGCTGCTAAATTTGAGATGAAAGATCTTGGTGCAACTAAACACATTATTGGGATGGAAATTAAAAGAGATAGAGTGAATAAAATTCTATGGCTTGGCTAAAGAAAGTATGTCAACTCAATTTTATAGAGGTTTGATATGTAGGATTGTAGACCATTGTGTGTTCTTTTTTCAATTGGAACAAAGTTATCTATTTCAGATTGTCCAACATCTTCATCAGAGATGGAAGACATGAGTAGAGTGCCTTACCAAAGTCTAGTTGGAAGTTTGATGTATGCTATGGTTTGTAGTAGACCAAACATTGTCCAAGCAATGGGAGTTCATTCCAGATATATGTCTAATCCCAGTAGAGTTTATTGGGATGCAATTAAAAGAGTCTTCAAATATTTGTGTGGTACCTCAGATTATTCCTTATATTATAATAGTAATATGACTGAAGCCAAGATTTCTCTTGATATTCATGGTTATGTGGATTCAAAATAGGTAGGTGGTGTTGATAGCAAAATATCCAACAGTGCTTATGTGTTTACTTTATTTGGTGGTGCAATTTTTTGGGTGAGTAAGCGATATGATGTGGTTGATTTTTCCACTATTGAAGTAAAATATATGGTAGCTAATCATGCTTGTAAAGAATCCATTTGGCTTAAGAGATTGTGTTTAGATATTGAAATAAAATAAGGTGCAGTGAAAATTTATTGTGATAGTCAGTGTGCAATATGTCTAGAGCCAAGAACCTGTTTTATGTCAGGACCAAGCACATTGATGTACAATATAATTTTGTTAGGGATATGATCGAAGATGGTAGGGTGACGTTGGTTAAGGTAGAGACTTTGATGAATTTTGTTGATTCTTTAGATAAGCCTATGAGCATAGAGAAGCCTAGATGATGTTCAAAGATTATGGGCCTTTTGGCCCCTAACAATTAGAGATGATGATGACACCCTTTCGTTGTCCTTGAAAGGTGTTCGACAAGTGGGAGATTTGTTGGGAAGATGTGTCTCAACCTTGCAATTATATACGATTTATTGGTAGAATGTACGTTGGTATGTGGTGACTAATCATGCAAATATTGTACACTTGTAACAAGACGTGGGTTTGGGGCAATGCCTTGAATTTTTTTTTTCGCTAACACATCAAGGTTTTTTTTACTACTGACAAGTTAAGATTTTTTCTTGCTGACACATCAAGGATTTTTCCCACTGACACGTCAAGGTTTTTCCATTAACATGTCAAATGAAAAATGACCTTGTAAAACCATAATTCTAGAAGGTTCTAAAAATCTTGTTATAAGCAAGTGGTATGCATGTAGATGTGTGTGTATTCTGAGAGTCTGATAGCGGTCAGGTTGTCTCTTAATCTCTGGTTGTGATACGCCTATGAGAAGTTTTCTCTGCAAGTATATTGTAATCTTTTGATTTCTGAATAATATAGTAGGCGAATTTTGGAGTGTGGGGTTTTTCTCCCAAAAGGGTTTTCCCCACATAAATCATTGTGTTGTGGTATGCATGATATTTGTGTTTATTTACGTTTAAGTTGTTTGTAACTGTTAAATATTTGAATTTTTTTTTCATTATTCTCCTCTCAAGGTTAGTGTAAAGGAAGTTGTTCCTCTACCTTAGCTTCCTTACATTTTGAATCCTAACACTACCTCTGATTAAGAAACTAAGAATGCAAACTTGAATTAGAAATTTATAAACCAATACAAACCTAGTGTGTGTGTGTGTGTGTTTGGATGTGCTTGATGTTGGGTTTCTCATTATTGTAGCATGATATTGTATTGTGTTAAATTCCAACCCTTCCAAATGTCTTGAGGAATGAGAGATTTATAAATTTGATATGAATAAATGAAGGGTTGAGATTGATGAAAGATTGAATGAGATGAATTTTAATTTTGAATTTGAGAGGGAGGAATTAAATATTTATAGTTGGTGTATTGAGGGTTGGGATTGATTGGATTGAGTGGATGGTTGAGATTAAAAGTTAGTTTAAATTTGGATAGAAGGTAGTTGGAAATGGGTGGATAGGGTTTTTTTGATTGATTTGATGGCTAGGATTTAGGATTGATGATTAGTATCCATTTTAATTTTTAATTATGGATGGGACATGATTATTCTATCAGTTTGGATTAGATTAAAATTTGGGGGTTTAGGCTAATCAATCAAATAATTAGATTATTTAATTTATTAGTGGAGAGGGATGTAAGAAATTAGTTTAATGAATAAAATATTATTTATTTAATTAATTTGATGATGGATGTAAAGATATAGGATATATCTTAATTAATTAATTAAATATAACTTATCTAATTAATTAGGTTTGATAAATGCAAATGTGGTTAGGATGGGCTTCAGAAAAGTGCCAAAAGTGTGATCTTAGATGTATCATTAGGATGTGGTCATTTTTAGGTGTTTACAATTATTTAAATAATGATACCATTGCATGGGAACTCTGAAATTGGTTTTTAATGTGTTGACAATTATGACATATTTTTCTTGGTCAATCAATATTTTTTGGCTTCTATTAAATTGACCATAAGTAATACGTGGTTGTATTATTTATGGTTTTATTAAGTCGACTGAAGAATGAGAATATAAGTCATTAGTATTTTTCTACATTGCTAGTGTTGGTTATGTTATAATTGTCTTTAATTGACTATTTATTTTGTTAGTTAGTCTAGGTGAGTCACCTAGATGTCACAAAAAATATCAAATCATAGATTTGGTAACCATGGGTTCACCAAATCCAATTTATACAAAGACTTATTTGTCTCATTTTTAACAACCATATCTAAAAATCAATACCAAAAAATGCCTCAATTACAGACTAAATAATATACACAAGTAGCAAATATTATTATTGCACAAAGGAATTCTCCTTTTGATTGGATGATCTTTGTGTCACTGGATGCAAAATCATACTTTAGGAGGGCATCTTCTTTTTCTTTCTAACCACCATCCATAGCTACTTCAAGAGAGACGGAGCATGCAAATCAATTTTGGAGTGTATTGGGACCTCTGATGTACCATGAGAAGCATCCTCTTGGTAGCATACATGAACAACCACCCTTGCTTGATTTGATAGCAAATAGATTTACCAATTGACCTGAACACAAATCATAAATAGAATCATCATCATCAATCTCTTTCACTGTTAAAGGAGAGGGAGGGGTGGAAAGGGGTACCTTATTATCTTGAATAGAAATATTAGAATATGAATTAATCTAATTGAGGACTTGTGGCAAGATTAAATTGTGATGGGACCCACAGGGTAGGTTTGTGATCTTGAAAACCCTTAGAGCTTGATTTTTTGAACTCTCTTCTCTCACATTAAGAAGTCAAATGACTATGAACAAAAAAAATCCTACCTTAAACCATCTCCAAAACTTATCTCAAAATCCTCTCTCTAACTATAAAAGAAACTTTTTCATAGAGCTCCTTTGATAAATCCATTTTCACATAGAGGTAAGTAAAGGTACTACAAGTTTTATCAGCAATACCTTGGTTAAACAACAAAATCTACTTAGAACATTGATTATTTAGAGAAAAAATCCTCAAGTATTGCAATGGTAGATAAGGTCTAATAAATGAGTTGCTTTTAGGATCAAAGGAGGGGAACCACAGTCTAATAAATATAATTTTTTCCACAAACTTACATGGACCCAAATTCAAAATGAAATCTTTATCATTCAAAGATACAAACTCCAAGATGAAATCTTTATCATTCAAATATTCAAACTTCAAGATGATATAACCTCGAACACAAGGGTAGTAGATTTCATCTTGGTTCGCTATTTTTGGTGAGAAGGCACAATAAATTTGTTGTAGATATTTCCCTTCCTTGAAATGATATGGCATTCAACCCATCCATTGCCAAACCTATCTCCGTCGCCACTGAATATCTGATTGTTAATTTATTGTAGCTCAGATAGTTGTTTTCTCCATTCCTATAAATTATTATTTAATTCCGGAGACTTCTAGAAAGGAGTTAGTTAGAGATAATTAATTAATTGATTGATTGATTCCTTTAGAGACTTCTAGAAACTAGTTAGTTAGGGTTTGTTAGAGTCTAATTAATCTTAGCCATTGATTGAGATTAAATCATGGTCACTGATTTTTCAATGAGAATAGTTTAAAAGGGGATCAATGGGCATTTGGAGAACAAACAAACACACACTTGAGAAAGATTTGCAGTGATAGCAAATAAATTTTTAGTGAGAGAAAATAGTCTTGCAGTGATAGCAAGGGTGCAGTGATAGTGTTGGAGGCAGAAATAGTGGAATTTCAGTAGGATAGATTGAGGGAAGAATTTATGGAGAAGAATATTGCCGGACCTTTGCTAGTAAGAGGCAAGCAGTTTATGTATCTCTTGATTTGCTGAAGATTAATAAAATTCCTCATCTGAGTACTGGTTTTCCCTCCGAGTTTTTTCCAGGGACAATTTGTCCAAAAATATTGTGTTTATTATTTTGCATGTTTTCTTCTCTATTCCTATGGTTTTTATTTGTGAAGTTTGCAGTTGTATTATTTTTCAATATTTGTTGTGAATTAATTTTTGACAATCAAATAATCTTTATAGATAGGAGATTAATAATCAATAAATGCAATAGAATTTTCACATGGTATCAAAGCAGATTTGAGGGCATGAAGGGCTCAGCGTAGGCACAAGAAGGAAAAATTAAGGGTTTATAAAACCCAATTCTACCTCTTCACTATTATTTGTTTTTTATTTTTATTTTTATTTGAGATGGTCTCATTAGGTTTAAGAGATCAGGATAGATTGGATGGAGCCTCAAATTTTGGTGTCTGGAAAGACAAAATTTCTTTATTGCTAGAAGAGAATGGTATCAAGGAATATGTGACCAGTGTTGTAGCTGTACCTACATATCCAACACGACTCTTAGCATATAAGAAGGAAGATGCCAAAGCGAGGAGGCTGATTCTTGACGGTGTTAAGGGTCATATTGTTCTACATATTACAGAGTTAGATACAACAAAGAAGATGTGGGATGCCATTTTGAATCTGTATTGGAATGCTACCACTAACAGTAAGTTGATTCTTAGAGAAAATTTGAGGAATACCCAGATGAACAAGGGAGAATAGGTTATGAGTTGCCTCACCAGACTTAGACTAGTCAAGGATGAGTTGGAAACTATTGGAGATAAACCAGATGATGACGAGCTAGTACGAATAGCCCTAAATGGGTTTACTAAGTAGTGGGATGTCTTTGTTCAAGTTATTAATGGACGAGACAGCTTAATACCAAGTTGGGATTGACTATGGAGTGACTTCACTCAGGAGGATCTTAGACTAAGTCTTGTCAGTGGTACTAGCAGTAAGAGTAAAAAAAGTGAGGCAGAATAGGAAAACATTGCCCTAGCTAGAAAAGGGAAAGAAAAAAAGGGGTCTAGCAAATGATCAAATCCTAAAGGTGAGAAGAAGAAGGACTTGTCTAAAGTCAAGTGCTATAGCTATCATGAGTTTGGCCACTATGTCAGTGATTTCCTACAAAAGGAATAAGAATGAAAAGAAAGGCAAGAAGTAGACGACAACTTCAACAAGTGCAAATGAGCTCTATAGTAGAACGGAGGATGATTTTGTTCTCATAGTTTGTATGGTTAGCTCAACCTCAAAGGTTGTTTGGTATATAGACAGTGGGGTGCTATTTAATATGATAGGAATTAGAGAATATTTCTCTAGTTATAAGGAGGAGGACATCAAAATCCAGATTTCTATGGGGAACATGTCCAAACTCAATCCAGTTGGGAAAGGGACCATTCTATTTTAGAGGGAGAATGGCAAACCGATTCCCATTCATGATGTGTTGCTTGTGCCAGGCTTGGGTATGAACGTGATTTCCATATCTGTCCCTCAGGATAAAGGCTACAATGTACTCTTTAGAGGGGAAAATGTGTTAATCAAGCATAAGGATTGCAAATCACCTATAGCTATTGGAGTTAGGAGCGGTCGACTTTACAAGTTGCAGTTTGATACTCATAAGGAACTGATGAGCAGTGGTAATTCTAGAGATCAAGGAGAGCTATGGCATATGAGAATGGGCCATATACACCATGGAGCACTTAAATTTCTTTGTGAGACAATGACAGGTGTTCCAGAGGTGAGCACAAAGCATGATGATATATGTAAGGGATGTGTGTTGGGGAAGTTTGTGAAAGAAATTTTTCCAAGGAGTGACACAAGATCCAAGGGTGTTCTTGATCTAATACATTCAGACATATGTGAACCAATGTCGATGAAGTCTCTCAAAGGATATGAGTACTTTGTTACTTTTATTGATGATTTCTCTAGGAAGACCTAGATATACTTCTTGAAGACCAAGGATGAGGTTTTCAGTCATTTCCAAAAGTTCAAAGCTCTTGTGGAGAATTCAACAGGCAGGAATATAAAGGTTCTTCGGTCAAAAAATGGAGGCGAGTACAAATGGAAAGAGTTCTAGGAGTTCTATACCAGGGAAGGAATCAAGAGAGAATGGATTGTTCCTTACAACCCATAGTAGAATGGGTTTGCTGAGAGGAAGAATCGGTCTATATTGAAGGCAACAAGGGCTATGTTGTATGACCAAGATATGCCACGTTACTTATGGGCAGAGGCATGCAGTACAACAATATACATATAGAACAAGGTTCCACATAAGGTATTGGGAAAGATGACACCAGAGGAGGCATTCTCAGGGAAGAAGCCAGATGTCAGCCACTTCAAGATATTTGGGAGTTTCGCATATTGTCACATTCCAGGGGCTACATGTTCCAAGTTAGATCAGACTGCAAAGAGAGGGTACTTTGTGGGGTATAGTGAAATTTCAAAGGCATATTTGATATTTATTCCAGGGACCAAGAGGATTATAGTTAGGAGTGATGTCAAGTTCATGGAGGATAAGGAATTTAGAAGGTTCAAATATTTTCTAGTAGATGATCAGAGTGAGAAGCCAATGGAAGCTCTAAGGATCGTACAATCGGATTAGGGGCAATGAAGCTCGAGTACAGTTACTAGTACTAGCATAGGATCAGGTGTTGAGAGTTCACAGAGTATGGAGCAATAGATCTAAGAGGTGCATCAGGAACACATAGAGGTTGATACTTCATCCTCTATAGTTGGCAACAGGAACCAACATACACATAGAGATACTGAGGAGTTTGTGGGAGCTCCTAGGATGAGTAATAGATAGCAGAGGCAACCAGTCAGCTATAATGACTATATGGCATTAGTTAGTCAGTTGGTAGATAGTGAGCCTTCCAGCTATCAAGAGGTCGCACGACAACAGGTGTGGTGAGATACAATGGTTGAGGAATATACCTCAATAGTGTAAAACGATGTGTGGGAGGTTGTGCCTAGACCGACAGATAGGTCAATGGTTGGATCATGATGGATCTATAAGATCAAGCATGATGTAGATGGTAGCATAGAGAAATACAAGGCAAGGTTTGTGGCCAAGGGGTTCTCTTAGAAGGAGGGAATAGACTATAAGGATAAATTTTCTCTAGTGGCTAGGTATAATTCTATACGAGCTGTAGTCTCACTTGTAGCACAGATGGGATGGTAGATCCATTAGATGGATGTCAAGATGGCATTTATTAATGGTGAATTGAAAGAGGAGGTATACATAGAACAACCAAAGGGATTTTTAGTACACAACAACGAAACCCACGTGTGCACATTGAGGAGAGATTTGTAAGGACTCAAGCAGGCTCCCAGGGTGTGGTATGAGTGCATTGATAGATACTTGTAGGGAATGGGATTTGTGAAGAGTGAGGCAGATGCTAACCTCTACTACTTGGTGGTTGGGGGTGAGGTTCTCATTCTTGTTCTATATGTGGATGACTTGTTTTTAACAGGTTCATTAGGGCTCATAGAGGAGTGCAAGAGGGACCTTGCTGCAGAGTTTGAGATGAAGGATTTGGGGCTTATGCATTAGTTTCTAGGCATGGAGGTATGGCAGACAGATGGAGAGATTTTCCTTGGTCAAGGGGAATACTATATCAAAATCTTGAGGAGATTCAAGATGGAGGACTGCAGAACCATGTCTACTCCTATGATCACAAATTGGAAGAAGGTAGATTCATCCAGGGAGAAGGATGTTGACCCCACCTTATACAAATAAGTGATTGGATCTCTCATGTATTTGGTCAACACCAGGCTAGATATATCCTTTGTAGTAAACTCTCTTAGTCAGTTCATGGTTGAGCCAAAGAGACTGCATTGGACAACGACAAAGCATGTGTTGCAGTATTTGCGTGGTACAATCAAGTATGGGATTAGATATGCTCGAGGTGATGGTATCAGGTTGATAGGCTATACTGATGCAGATTGGGCAGGCAATACGACAAACAAGAAAACCACTTTAGGGTGTTGCTTTAGCTTGGGATCAGGAGTTGTCTCTTGGTACAACAAGAAGCATAAGTCTGTGGCTTTGAGTTCTGTAGAGGAAAAATACATAGCAGCTATCGTGGTGACATGTGAGGTGATATGACTTCGAAATTTGTTGGTAGCCTTGTTTGGTTAGAGGGTTGAGACTACGGTGATACACTGCGACAATCAGAGTTGCATCAGGTTGTCTGAGAATTCAGTGTTTCATGATAGGTCTAAGCATATAGACATAATGTATCATTTCATCGGGGATTGTGTATAGCAGGGGGATTATTTAGCTACAATAAATACCTATAGATCAACAGGTAGCAGAGATTTTGACAAAGGCATTGGGGAAGGCGAAATTCATCTTCTTCAAAGATATGTTGGGTGTTATGCAAAACACCTTCCTCCCTAAGAGGGAGTGTTAATTTATTGTAGCTCAAATAACTGTTTTCTCCATTCCCAAGAGTTATTATTTAATTCTAGAGACTTCTAGAAAGGAGTTAGTTAGAGATAATTAATTAATTAATTAATTGATTCCTTTAGAGACTTCTAGAAACCAGTTAGTTAGGGTTTGTTAGAGCCTAATTAATCTTAGCCATTGGTTGAGATTAAATCATGGTCATTGATTTTTCAATGAGAATAGTTTAAAAGGGGATCAATGGGAATTTGGAGAACACATAGACACACATTTGAGAAAGATTTATAGTGATAGAAAATTAATTTGCAGTGATAGCAAGGGCGCAGTGATAGAGTTGGAGGCAACAACAATGGGATTTCAGCAAGAGAAATTGAGGGAAGAATTTCCAGAGAAGAATATTGTCGGAGCTTTGCCAGTAAGAGGCAAGTAGTTTATGTATCTTTTGATTTGCTGAAGATTAGTAAAATTCCTCATCTACAGTACTGTTTTTCCCTCTGGGGTTTTTCCAGGGACAATTTGTCCAAAAATATTGTGTTTATTATTTTGAATGTTTTCTTTTCTATTCCCGTGGTTTTTATTTGTGAAGTTGTAGTTGTATTATTTTTCAATATTTGTTGTGAATTAAGTTTTGGTAATCAAATAATCTTTATAAATAGGAGATTAATAATTAGTAATTGCAATAGAATTTTCACACTGATGAAGGAAAATATTTTTGGGTGGTTTAATTTTAGGTCTTTTGGTATGTGTTTACCAATGATCTTACCAAATCTTTTCTATAAGGATAGGAGGTGATGGTTGGTCGTGAGGAAATTGCAGAGAAGAATAGAGAAGCCATGTTGTGGAAGTGGAGGTGGCATTGTGAGCTATGTATTGTAGTGACTATTTTTAAAAAGAAACATTAGTTATTAATATACTACTTGGAATTTAGAATAAATATTGTAAATATAATTCAATAATAATAGTTGTTTTTTGGGGCGAGGGGTCTAGTTTGATTGGCTAAAGTATCTTCTTGCAGGCAAGAGGTCATGAGGTCTGGTCTCCCTCAAACCTGTGGTACTGAAGGGTGTATTGCACTAGCGCCACCGGTCACGTGAAAATTTTTTACCTGACGCACTACAATTTATAGGGGGAGGGATGCTCGACTGATTCATGTAGTCTTAAAAAAATAGTTGTTTTTTAAATTTAATATTATTAGAGATGCAATGTTTCCTTGATCAAAATCCAAGTTGTGAACAAAGGTTCAACTCCACTAGAAGGATTGCAGATTTTCATTATGCATTAGATGTTTATGTGCATGGTTGAGGTAATTACAAGCTAAATCCAAATTTGATGAAAGAAGGAAGAAGTGTGCATGTAATAAAAGATAAAACTTTACATACAAGAAGGTAAATGGAAATAAAAGACTTGTTTTGAATATATATATATAAATAAATAAGAGACATCAAATCAAATTGAATATGCAAAAAAAAATTGAAAGTAATAAATGTGAAAGTAGAAATTAGGAAGAATTACAAATCAATTATTTTTCTCAAAACTATTCCTTAATTTTATATTAGATGGATAAACTTTGTTTTGCTAAAACCATTCCTATGAAAACGTTAGTGGTGATTTTCTTAGGTTATTCCTTTTATGTCACCAATGTTGGTGTTGACAGAATTTATATTTTCAATCTCGAAATTTTATCTTTGATGATCCATACTAATCTAGATATCAGACAAATGGTTATTATAGTTGTCAAAAAGATCTTGGAAGGATGAATAGATTTTATGGGTACTCAAGCAAGCATTTTTTATCTCATGAAGTTGGTTCAACCATAAAGAGTTCATGTCATGGAGAAGATGAGAAACATTCAAAATAACTTTTGTTTACATCAATGATTACTTATTGATGTTAGATGTGGAGATATTGAGTAAGCCAACACATTAATAAGGGATAAAATACAACTAGAAAATATTGATTTGGAAAGGAAGATTTACACTTTCCTTGGGATGTTATTTAAGAAGGAGAGCTCATTCCATGAGCCACTTGTAGATATAAAAGGCATTCAAATTTGGAAAACAAGTTGGATTTTATTTTTTGAAGAGGTTTTTAGGTAGACAAACATGAAAGTTTTCTTAGAAAAATGGAAGGAGAGTGCTCCATCAATTTCTTGCTAAGAAAGTGAAAGAGGTAAGTATGTTCTAACTAAGTAATTGAAAAATTGTTGATGTGTTTGGTTGGGTTTATGTTTCTTGGTATGGATTCAATAAAATTACCATTTCTTTTAAGTATGGTATTAATTTCATGGATTCAATAAAAGTACTATTGCTTTTAAGTATGGTGTTAATTTTATAGACAATGTTTTTAAAATTTGAGGGGAATTTTCTTCTTCTGACACTCATTGAATGCTATTTAGTAATGAAATTCATTTATAATGTGAAGATGTGATTAGTTTAATTTGTACCATGGTTAGTAATATTTGTTTAGAGGATTATATGAAAACTATACTTTTAATAACTAGTTGGCAAGGACCACTTTTTTCTCCGTCACATTTTTATTAAAACCTCTAAATTTGGATCCAATGTTTAATAGTCACTTATATAGGCATTATAATTTTATGTGACAACAAAAAGTTGCAAGTTAAATTGAAAAATATTCATCATGATTTTCTCTTATAGAAGGTACCAATCTCACACACGTTCACCATTTGAGGTGAGATAGTCTCATACAACTCTCATAACTCAAATCTCACTCACATTCAAAGGGATTAGAATTTATATCAATATTTCTATTGAGACAAGTTTTTCAAATGTTATTTTTCTTGAAATAAATTAGAAAAAGGTTATTTATCTTTAGTTATTTTAACACTCTTGTTTGGACAACTACTCTTTATGGATCTAAGGTTTGGGAACCTCCTCTAAAGGGAATCGAGTGGGATTTCTTAGAAGATCATTAAAAACTTTGTTCCTTTAGAGAACTATTTGATGTAGAACATGGTTATTCAATGTATTTTCCAAGACAAATTTGATGTCCAACCACTCAAATTGGATTGTATCTTTAATATTGTTTGTTATCTACAAAAATAATGAGATTTGTATATAGTTTGAAGGGTACATCAAGGTATGCTTATCATGATTATTTATTCTCTTTGGGTCTATTTAAATATAGGAAAATATTGGTCAGCTATTATGGTCTCTATTCTATGCCAATTGTTCACAATTTAGGTTTTCTTCAAGGGCCCTCAAAATTAGATTAGATAAAAAAAAATTAACATTTAATTTTAACAAAAAAATTTCAAAGGCCTATGTCCAACATTCCTATATTTCTCCACCTAAATCATTGAGTCCAAAATTACATTATTATGCATCTACATTTCACCAAATATTTGATGAAGGCATTATCCTTCTAAACCATCATTGATACCATTAGTATGATGGACTTAGAGTTACCCTTGGCTAGATGCATGTCATCTCCCACTAATTGAGGATTTTGACAAATCACCATATTAAAATGAATAAATTTGTAATCTTTTCTTTTATCAGGTAGAGACTTAAGGATCTTTTTATTTTTAAATACATGCTTTTTTATGAGATATGTGGAATATTTTGGGGTCTCTTTAGGCAATACTTAATAACATTCTTTCAATATCAAGATCATACATTCTTTCAATATCAAGATCATAATTTGATAATCTTGCATGTTTAGAAACCATCACTTGAGTAAGGGAAAATAAATGGGTACTTGTGCTAAACAATCATCTCTTTGTTCATTCCACCTAATTTTCTTAGTTTCTCAAAACATGCATATGATAATTCTTTAGATACTAAATCTATCCAAAGAAGGAGGCATTTAAACAATGATGACAATAATCATAAGAACTCTAATCTAAGAGACATAAACATGATATGTTTACCTTGATAGAATAACTTATTTTACATATTTCTTTCACAATTAAATTGATTTTGGATTTTGATACTAACTTTTGTTTCTTAGCCTTTTGTGCACTACATGTGTTTGTTTTTATATTGTTTAGAGGTGTAATACACACTCTATTGTATTATAATTTATCTTTAGTCCCATTTTCCTTTGTGATTATCAATGGACATTAATAATAATTTTAATTTTAATTTTTTTAGTGTCCCACTATAGATTTATTGAGCCATTTTCTCTTCTCCACATATTTAACAAGAGATAGATTTTTCAATATTTTCAAATTGTTGGTCTATTTTATAGTACTTCTACCAATTTCAAACAATAATGATTTTTTTTAATGTGACAAATATGAAGAGAAATTCAAGAGGCTTGAACTTCATAAAATTAAAATTGCTAGTTAAAAGTTTGTCTTATTTAAGTTTATTGGAAATTATTGTAAAAATCATTATTTGGACATGAAAGAATTACATATATATTATTTTTATAAATTTCATGTGGTTAATTGTTTTCCTCTTTTTGTCTTTTTCAATCCCTATTGACCATGCTTAACAATTTTTGTGCTTCTATGAATGACCTTAATAAAGTAATCTACCTTCATTTATTCTAGTTTGTTGTAGAGCCAAAACTGTGCACCTTGTATAATTGAAAAATGTGCAATCATAATTTTTCTTAAGGTGGCTTCCATAGATTCATATCTATAAGTTGTTTGCACTTTGTAGTTTATTAAAAAGATATTGAGAATTTTTTTTATTCTTATATGTTCATTTCTACTCTCTTTATATTATAACTTTAGATTTTTGTTTAGGTAATATGCTTAGACTCGACAATCTCCATTAGAGATAAGGATGAAATTTCATAGACATTAACAAAGATGTATGAAATACAAATATTTAAACTAAAGGAGGTACTTATTCAACTTAGGCCAACTTGCTTAGCTATGAGAAAATATCATGGTAAAAGGATATATTTGAATCTTGGTAAAGATGTTCTAAATGCTCCTACATAGAGGATGGATGCAAAGTATTTGATTAATTGCTTCAAATATTTAGGCTCTAACATATTAATGGGATTAAGATTGAATGCTCATTTTATCATTAAATAACAAGTCTTTAGGATTCTCTTCAACATCTAGCTATGACACATTTCTTAGAGATTTAAAATTGACAAATATTTAGAGAATTATTTGTTGCACTTAAGTTTGGTATTTTTAACTCATCATTATATACCCCTTTTGAATTATGCACTACATTGAATTCAACATTTAAAAAATACATTTGTCAACAATTATCATTTGGTAGAAGTGTCTAGATATGAAAATAATTAGCATACTAGACACAACCAACACTCAATTATTGAATGAGTAAAGTGCACATTGTTAGAATTTATTATAGTAGTTTTTTTTCATGTTATGAGTAATTTGAATTTATAAATCTAATATTTACTCCTCTTCTTTTAGTTTTTTCATGTTAAAAATAAAATTATGAACCCTAGGTTAACAGTGTGTAATAAACACTATAAACTATAACATGGGTTCTTTCTTTCAATATATTAATCTAATATAACACAAATATGAGATATATTATGAGAAACATAACAATAAACACATACATATTCATATTCTTTAAAGTTAAACTAAACTTTAGTAAAAAATTGGGACACAAATAAGTATATAAAATCAATATGAGAAGATGTGTCTCTATAAACTATGTTTATAGTTTTTGATGGAAGAAATGTCTTGGGGAAGACTAGAGAACTAAACTTGGAGTTTTTTCTTTTTTCGATCATTTTGGACACTAATATATGAGTTGGGTTGATCCCACAATATTGTGTCCCAAATAAGTCATTCCAATTTTTTAAAACATTTCTCTTAATTTCTTGTTGTCTCCTTTTGGCATGAGTGTATTTGGTTTGAAATTTTACTAATTCTTTTATTCTCCCTAATGGTTTCATCAAATTTTCTTTTGTGACATATTTTTAGGATCGTTTTCAAGATTCTCCCATTCCATTTATCTCCCCTAGATGCCTAACCCCTCTCATACGATATAATCTAGTGTGTTACCACACATATGTTTTACTACAATAACTATCATTAATAAATTTTTTGGTTAGTATTCCTTACAGTTTTTTCCCCTTGTTTAAGTAATTTGTCTTCTTACACACCCAAATATAAGGAATTAACCCTAGGGTGATCCAATATAAAACAAAAGTACTAGATTTTTTAAAAGACTATTGGAAGGCAAAACTACTAGTCCTTTCATAGAGGATTGAGGAATTGCTTGGATATGGTTAAAGGAGAATAATAGAATAAATTGCATACGACCAATAAAATTAAGATGCAAAGACAATCAAAATGTAAAGACTAAAAATTGGTCACAAAATCTAAGGAAATAAAATACGATCGAGGCAAATAAACTCTTCAAATTAATAGTAGCCACGATTTATGAAGAACATAATATTCTATATTTTTTATTCAACTTTGTTTTTTGTGTCAATTTTTTGGATCACATTTTGTGATCCATCGTGCATTCAAATTTCAAATCACTCTATGATCTATATGCTTGTATTACTCAATGATTTGAAACATTGATAAAAAATGAACACAATTAAATTCAAAAGCTAGAATATTGTCTTCTTCAAATCAATATAAAATTATACTCTTATCAAAATCTATCAATGTACCAAAGGGTTGAAGTTCAATTGGTTGAGAGAACAATTAGTGGGGGCGATGGTATATGTTCCTTGATTACGACATTCACTGAGGTTCAAAACTCTTGGAGGTATAATATAAGGGAAGATCTTGGGAAAATTTGGAAAAATGGATACCCTTCAATCCTTTGCTCTTAGTCGAATAAGTATCAACATAGAATGGTTATCCCTTAGTCCTTCACTATTAACCAAATAAGTATCACCATGGGCTCATGCTCCCATATCAGAGAGTGAAAGAAAATCTAGATGATATACAATCCTCCATTAAAAAAGCCTATGAATGTGCCCATTTCTCCCAACCACTTGTATTCCTCATACAAACATGCTCACAGTAAAAGGTTGTGCGTTTTGATTATATCCTAGGGCAGTACATTTCGTGTTTTGATAGAAGGGGTTATAAGAGATGAAGCACCTTCCATGTATGTGTTCAAAGAGCTAAAATAGGAAGAGGGTTATGAAAAATAAAAATAAAAAATTTATTGCTTGATGATGATTTTTTTGAAAGACTATTGAAAGACAAAGGTACTAGTCCTTTCAACTTGAATCAAGAGGAATTGCTTGGATAAGGTTAGAGGAGAATAATAGTACAAATTCTATAAGACAAATAAAATTAACATGTAAAGAAAGCCAAAATGCAAAGACTAAAAGGTAGTCACAAAATATAAGGAAATAAAATATGCTTGAGGTAAATAAATTGTTCAAATTAATAGTGGCCACAATTCATGGAAAAGATGATATTCTAGATTTTGGACTCATCTTTGTTTGTTTTTATATAAAAAAATTATGTATTCACATTTCAAATCACTCTATGATCTATACATTTGTATCAATGAGTGATTTGAAACATTAATTAAAAAAGACAAAAAAGAAAAAACTACTAAAAGGTAGTCACAAAATATAAAGAAATAAAATATGCTTGAGGTAAATAAATTCTTCAAATTTATAGTAGCCACAATTCATGAAGAAGACAATATTCTAGATTTTGGATTCAACTTTGTTTATTTTTTGTATCATTTCTTTTGGATCAAATTATGTTTCTATCATGCATTCACATTTCAAATCACTTTATGATCTACATATTCGTGTCATTTAGTGATTTGAAACATTCATACAAGAAAACAAACATAATTAAATTCAAAAGCTAGAATATTGGCTTCTTCATACTAATTCAAAATTATACTCTTATCAAAGCCTATCAATTCACCAAAGGGTTGTAGTTGAATTGTTTGAGCACAATTAGTGACAATGATTATATGTTCCTTGGTTGCACCATCCACCAAGGTTCAAAACTCTCAAAGGTATGATGTAAGGGATGATTCTAGGGAATTTTGTAGTTGAATTGGTTGAGCACAATTAGTAACAATGATGATATGTTCACTGGTTATGCCATCCACCAAGGTTCAAAACTCTCAAAAGTATGATATAATAGATGATGCTAGACAATTTTGTAGTTGAATTGGTCGAGCACAATTAGTGACAATGATGATTTGTTTATTGGTTACACCATCCACCAAGGTTCAAAACTCTCGAATGTATGATATAAGGGATGATGCTAGACCATTTTGACGGAATGAATACTCCCTAGTCCTTTACTCTTAATCAAATAGGTTCAACATAGAATAAATACCCCTCAATCTTTTGTTCTTATGATATTGCTATCATGATTGAACCCTGTAGTTTTTGAATCAAACTCATTGACCCATGATTCATGAGTAGTGGTTCACAAGAACCCATCTCTCATGATAATGAATGGTCCACTTAACACTCATTGCATCAATAAATATCAACATAGATGCAAACCTCATACTCCATATCAACCATAAAAAAAACCTATCAATATGTCCATTTCACTTTAAATTATAACTATAATTTAATTCTGAAACATGTGGAGCACCATTACCACAAGCCACGTGGCTTCTCGGTTTGTAGTAGTTGCAACATAAAACGATAAAATTCCGCAATCAAAGTCCGTCAACGTTATTAAAATATATCTTTAGCGCTTCGTCTATCAACAGACGCACATGGAGAAATCCTAGTTACCAACACCACCATGCCACGTATCTCAAAAACGCCACGTCATCGTGCGAATTAGTCCGACGACTCGCGGAATAATCGCAGATAAACGTGGCCGTCTTTTTTTTTCCGCAAATGTTTAAATTCCGCAAGTTCCGCCGATATTACGAAAAAAATCTCCCAAACATTCTTATTTTTTCCCGCCGGCCAACTCGGGAGTTATGGTGCTCAGTGGGTCCCACAAACGAACAAAGACATTGGAACTTATGACGTGGCATTTCAAGTTTGGAACAAATCTAGGATTTCTTTTGGCTTTTTGTCCCATGCCATAGCAAAATGTAGGCATTTCCTAACTAGGGTTTCAGTTTAGCTGTTTAACTACTCACACTAACTTCTCAGGGTGACTGTTCATGCCGCCCCTTTTTACACCGGCCTGCACTGTGATTTAAAAAAAAAGGATATAATTTGATGATTTGTGCTTCCATAACTGAACTATGTGGATGACTTTGAAGGTATATTAGTTTACCTACTAAATGAATGAGGGTATCCATTGATGTAAAATGTCCCTCAATAACCAAACATGATCTAGCTATAATAAAATCTGAGGAAAATATAGTAATGAAATGAAAGGTTTTGAATAATGTTTTAAGAGATTAAGTAGTTGATGGGATCATCATCAAGAATTGTAGTAATAGGTTTTTTTCTGTTTAATGAGTTTTATAGAATTTTTAATTTTTTTATGTTGGATATATAGATCATGATAAAAAGTTTGTTTTTTTATTTAGTTTTGTCTCATGAAACAAAATGGTTAAGTTGTCCATGCTCAAATTAACATGCACTTCATAAAATCATTAAAATGCGGCTTGTTTTATTTAGTTTTGCTTTGTGAAACAAAGTGGTTAACTTGTTCACCTTCAAATTATCAACCCACTTAATAAAATCATTCAAAATGTTTTAAACCAATTGATAATACAATAGTTTATGGGACCAAGAGCCACAATAAAAGTTTTGTTGGCCTAACACATTTAGAAGTTGTTCAATGAGTTTTATGATTTTTTAAAATCTCTTTTTGATGGATTTTTTTTATTGTACCTAGATCAGGATAAAAAGGCTACTTCTTTTTTTTAGCTTTGTGTCCTAAAACAAAATGGTTAAGTTGAACACTCTCAATTTATCTCCGCACTTAATAATATCATTCAATAAGTTGTACACTCTCAACTTATCTTTGCACTTAATAACAACATTCAATATGTTGTAAACCATCTATAATATAATTATATAGTTTATGGGACACAACAAAAGATTTATTGGGTTAACAAATTAATAGAGGTTTGTTCAATGAATTTTATGAAATTTCAAATCATTTTTTTATGTTGGATTTTCCACTGTAGATTATGATAAAAAGCTTCTTGTTTCATATAGCTTTGCCTCATGAAACAAAGTGGTTAAGTTGTCCATCGTTAGATTATCATCGCACTTAATAAAATCATTTAAAATGTTTTAAACCAATTCGTTCTACAATTATATAATTTATGGGACCAAGAGTCACAACAAAAGATTTATTAGGCTAACAAATCAATAGAGGTTATTAAATGCATTTTATAAAATTTTAAATCATTTTTTTATGTTGGATTTTCTATTGTAGATTATGATATAAAACCTTGTTGTTTCATATAGCTTTGCCTCATGGAACAAAATGGTTAAGTTGTCCACTCTCAAATTATCTTTGCACTTAATAAAATCATTCATTTTTTTTAAAACCAATCTATAATACAATTACATAGTTTATGGGACCAAGAGCCACAATAAAAGTTTTACTGGACTAACACAATAATAGAGTCTATTCAAACCCCTTTTTGATGGATTTTTTTTATTGTAGATCATGATAAATTTTTTGTTGTTTTGTTTAGCTTCGCCTCATGAAACAAAATGGTCAAATTGTCCACTCTCAAATTATCTTCACACTTAATAAAATCATTCAAAATGTTTTAAACCAATCTGTAATACAATTGTATAGTTAATAAGACCAAAAGCTGCAATAAAAGTTTTATTGAGCAAACACATTAATAGAGGTTCAATGAGTTTGACAAAAAATTCAAGTCGTTTTTGATGTTAAATGTTTTTCATTATAGATCATGATAAAAAAAGCTTATCTTTTTGTTTACCTTGGCCTCTTCAAACAAAATGGTTAAGTCCTCCGCTCTTAAGACTATCTTCCCACACAATCAAAATGTTTGAAACCAATCACTAAAACAATCATATAGCACAATAATTCAATGAAGAAGCAACAAAAGCATTGACAAAAGATTTCAAATGCTTTAAACCAATCTCTTTCACCAAGTACCATGACTTTTGAAGCTGTGAACAATCGAGTTTTTTATACATATGACAAGACCCATCATGTGGGGGTCCATGGCAGCCACTCCAAAGGACTGTAATTGGCCATACGGTGGGCTATGATTGACTATCTTTGTTAGCCTTCAAAGTAAACTACATTTCCAATAACCAAAAAGACATGATTGTTAGTTGCAGTTACCAGCAGCATTCATTCCTTCATTGGAACAACAAGTGTAGCTCACATTCAATCATTTCATTCATATCTCAAAAACACTTATTTGTCCATCAAAACTCTTCATTCCCACTTTTCCTCTTTGTCAAATGTGGACGTAACTTGCAAGACTCTGGAATCTGTACACTGTAAAGTTTATCTAAGGAGAAAGTATAAACAGATTGAATATTGAAATGGAATTATTAAGGCAGAGGGAGGACGCAACAATTATAAAGTTAGCATCTTATATCACACACTTGTATTTGATGGTATTTGCTTGCTTCTTCTTCATCCACAAGTGTTCTTGCTAGCTTTCAACTAACTTATCTATTGTGGACACACACGGTGTAATCATAAAAACATTCACACCAATCATTCCATGTTACTCTCCTCAACCTTAGAGGTTAGCTGCATGCCATATATTATATGGATTGAGCTTCAACTTTAAGAAAAGAATTTTATATCTAAAATATGTGGTCTAGACTTGTGTTACTTTATGAATAGAAAAGTATAGAAGGCATTTTAATATTTATGAGGTAAAAGAGAATTTAAGGGATAATATAGTTATCTTAATCTTTTGTATTGTTAATTTTTTTTTTCAAGTAAGGATTTGGGTCTTTTGTCATATATTTATATCAAAATTTAGAAGGTTATAGAGTATGTTTCAACTAGTGAGAGATAAAGTAAACAATTATTAAATTTTAAAATTGACTAAATCCAACTAATAGTTATAGATCCAACATAATATTGTACATCAAATTGATCCCATACAAAAGATTACAAAATATTGAACCGACTAGAAATAAAATGACTACAACCCATAAAACCCAATAGACTAAATAACATCATCAACATCAATCCCATAAACCATCTTTTAGCTTTACAAGAGTTGATCGCTTGACCAAAAAATAATTGAGTTCTCAACCATGATCACATTAAACCTTTATTACACTAAGGAGAGACTTTAACTAGTCAATAGAGCTCCAACACATCGAAACTAGGTTGATACTCCTCCATCCCCATCAGAAAAATTAAAAAGATTTAAATATTCAACACCTCATAGACCAACTTCTCAATAAAAGAGAATTCACTTTAACTTTGTTGTTTGTCCCTAGACTGTAGCCTAGGCAAAAGCCATGAAAAGGACTGACAAAACCCATCTTCTAAAGCTTGTCTCCAATAAGAAATTTCTTCTCGACTATAACCTAGGCAAAAGCCTCAACTTTGGGTAGGTAATCCCTATGCCAACACTAGCCCATTCTGACTCTTTATGACATCCATCAAAGAATCATAACCCACCTTCATCAAATAAACCCCACTTTTGGCACAAGTCCACTTCAGTTCATCCTCCCTATATGTGATATGAATCTTGATTGAATTTAGGATATTTAAATTACAACAATCTAATATGAAGAACCAACATTAAGAGGAATCCTATGCAGTCTATGTAGGGAGACATAATTCTCTGTGTAAGCTTTCCACATAATTTTCCACTTTGGAACCCTAATGTTTGATAATATATTTTTTATATTATGTTTACCATTTATTTTATATCTTGCCTCCCATTCTAAGAGTCTAACCAAAATCCAACTCTATTTCCATTGTTTACCTCCCAAGAAAATTGTTTGGTTATTAAGTGTCTACATTTTAAAATAAGGTTCCACACATGTGATCTCGAAGGGGGATCTTGAGAGTAGTAAAGATATAGGTATCCTCCGCGGAGTCTAAATATATCTTCCACAAGAATCTACTCCAAAAAGAGGGATTATTTGCATAAGTAGTCCAAATCAATTTACTACCCAAAGCCATATTATTGAGTCGTACAGTTTTGAGCCTCACTCCACCACAATCCAAAGGGAGGCAAACCTTATCCCAAACAATCAAAAGAAAAATATTTTTATACTTAGTGCCTTGTCACATAAATTCCCTCATAACCTTAGTGATTGCATCCAAGATGCCATTGGGGGATTCTTTTAGTATAGAAAGATAAAGATTGGGAGGAAAAATAATATTTATTTAATCACATGGTAATGCTACCAACAAAAATCAACCACTTTCCATGACATCGTTTCAACCTAGTCTCAATAAGTGAATCCCATAACACTTATTTGCAATCCCCTATGAACATAGGGACCCAACTTAGACATTTTGCAAGGAGATTCCCTCTCCTAAAACCCAAAGCCTCAAATATTTTTTGTTGAGTTCTAGGAGCAACATTAAAAAAGAAAACTATATATCTATTTTCATTAATTTGTTGACCTTATGGTTCTTTCTTGGACCGAATGTTGGCCTCCCCAAACAAAATAGTATCATCCACAAATTGCAAGTGAGTAAAAGGTTCAAAATCCTCCATGGTATCAATTATTTTCCATTCCCCCTTTGATTTGACCGTAGTGATACATCTTCCTAGAGCCTCGACCATGTTGATGAAGAGATAAGGTAACAAGGGATCACCTTGCCTTAGTCCATGAGAAGGAACAATGAATCCCTTAGGGCTTCCATTGACCAAAATAGAGTAATGAGGGGTGAAATTCACTCGAAGATAAGTTCTCTCTAATGTAGGTTGAAACCAAACTGTTTCAAAAAAATAATGAGGAACTTCCAATCCACCCTAGATCATGTACTTTGTTGATATCCAACATCACTAACTTTCTCTAGTTGTTCCTATTAGAAATAGAATGAATGATTTCATAAGTGGTGACGATACCTTCAAATGTTAATTTATCCAAGACAAGGCCACTCTAGGCCTTAGAAATGAGCAAAGGAAGAACCAATTTAAGTCTATTGCTAGCATTTTAGACAAATTTCTATATAGTGTTACAAAGGGAAAGAGAATGAAAGGAATTTTTTTTTAAGAGACCTTATTTGGAATTAGGGAAATGGAAGTGCAGTTTAAAGCTTTCATGATCCTTTTGTACTTTCTTGATTTATTGCAAGCATCAACAATCTCCTTACCAATAATAGCCGACACTTTTGAAAAAAGGCAATAGGAAAGCCATTAGCATCAGAGGCTTTATTTAAGGTGCATTTTAGATAAGGCCAATATTATCTCCTCTTCTATGAAAGGTGTCATAAATCTCTCATTTCTCAAATCCATGATGACCTCAGGGATAAATCTCATGAACTTACTTTGCTCCTCTAACAATGAAGCCTCATTGCTTCCCAAAATATTTGAGAAGAACAAGATTGCTTCTTGCTTGGTATCTTTTATATTAGAAAGTTCCACCTCCTATAGAATTGATCACAAATGTTTTATTCCATTCTTTCCTTGCCTTGGTTGAATTATGAGTTTTTGCGTTTCTTTCTCCTTGCTATATCCATGTTTCTATGGATTTTTTGTACCAAAGTCTCTTCTTTCACCTATAGGTCAACCAAATCAATCAATAAATATTTTTATTTTTTGAAGTGATCTTAAAACATACCACCCTTGTCACTTCCTTATTCAAGATCCTCAAGTCAACTTCTACTCTCTCCTTCTCCTTAAAGACATTTTTGAAGCTACACATGCTTCAATCTATAATTTATTTTAAGTTTTGAAATCTTTTTAACCAAAATGAACATCTTTGTACCCCTAATTTTGGAGACGTCTCTCACCATTCTTAAGTATTGCCAAAAAAAGCATAATCTTAAAATCACATATTTTTAAACTTGAAGGGCCTTTTAAGGGTGCTAGTGTCAGCATGCTAAGACAATAAAATATGGAGGTGATTAGAACTTGAGCCAAGGATAATACTACAGTCCACAATAAAGCTATTGCTACACCAAATAAGAGAAAGAAAAACCTATCTCTAGCTTCTTAACAATATTTTCAATACCCTCCATTTGATTATTCCAAGTGAAGTTGTCATTTTTTGGTATGACATCAACAAGGGCATTATTCTACACAAAGTTTGAAAAATTGCACTATGATTGACTAAACCTATTGAGGCCATCTTGCTTATCACTTGTATTCAACACAACATTGACATCCCTGCCCAACACCACAAGGTACTTGTTCATTTTCCCTAAGATCCTAGTTACAGTTTCCTAGAGTCTCATTTTTTAGTGGGGGAATAGGTCCATAGAGATTGAAAAGCTTAAAATTCTCAATTTGTGTCTTATTGATTTTTTATTATTTTTTTGATGATGAATTATTTTATTTTATCAACTTTTTCATCTTTCATTTATCAAGAATTTATACCATAAAAATAAATAAATCACATTAAATATAGTTTATCTAGTGTTTTTAGTATCAATTGTGTAAGGTTTTTCCCATCAAAGTTTCATATCTTATTATAGGACCCATCTTGAAGATGAAGATGAGAAATTAAATGAAATGTATGCTAGTTCCACTAAATACTTGGAGAAGGTAAGGGTGAAGAAATAAATGGATAACAAAAAGTCCAAGAAAAAAGAAAGTAGGGCTTGATACAAATCTAATTAAAAATTATAATTAAATAATAGAGAGAAAAAAGTACTTGAAATTTAAAGTGTAATATTAGAGAAGGAAATTAATATTATTATAATAATATAATATTAAGAATAAAGAAATGAAAAAAATTAAAGAAATAATGGTAAAGCAATAAAGATAATGAAATTAAAAGAACAATATTAAAATACACAATGATATAAAAATACTATAATGTTAAAATAGTGAGCATCATAAATAAACTAATAATAATAAAATTAATAGAGAAAATAATTTTAGTATAAAAATAATATGACACATATTAATTAAAAATATTTATTTAGTTATCCTAAATAATTTTATAAATATAATAAAATGTCATATAATATTGAGCTCTTTAAATCTCTAAATAATTGAGAATGTTCTTTTGGTTTCAAATACTAAAGGGATTTTTAATATAAATGTGTAATCCATTAAAACGAGGTTAGACTCTTCTATTAAGAGTGATATTCATTCTGTATGAGTTCTCTATTTCATAAACCAAATGCAGTTTTTTTTTAAATATGAGAAACGGTAAATCACATAACACATAACTACACAAATTTCTCACAAGAAGTATGCATATTATTTTATTGAATTAAGCACATATTAAATTACATAAATGAGAAAACAAAAAATAGGATGAAATCCTCACAAAGTTGCAACACATTACAACTTCTTTTCTATGATTTCTGGAGCATTCTATCTTTTGTTTCTTCAAATCCACTTTCAAATCTTGCTTTCCTTCCTTCCTCACGACTTACCATCTTCCCATCATCATTCCACTACTAAAATATGCTCAAAAAATAGTCATAAATAACCCTTTGGCACCTTCAAACAAAATATTGAAATTTGTAATCCCTGCCCAAAAAAGCTTAACTTTCAAAGCCATAACTTTTGATCCATGCACTTGAGTGAGCCCTTTTTTAAAACTAAAGAGGTCAAAGTGCTCTATGACATATTTGTTCGAAATCAAGATGTGATAAGTTTTAACCACTCATTCAATCATTTAAAGCTCTTAAATTCAAGTTGAATATTTTTTTATAAGATTTTCGAACTTTGAAACTTTAATATCTCACTATCTACAAATGAACTTTGGTTTACATTTTAATCATAGGCTATTTTTATAATTTTGAAGTTTTAGATAATTTTTCAAGTCCATATGTGTTCAAATATAAACTTTCTAAAAATAGAAATCTTGCTATTTTTAACTATCTTTGAAAATTGAAAATTCTAAACTGCTCTCCAAGACTTTAAAAGGAAATAAGACTCATTAATATTCACCAAACCAAATCAAAATCTAACTATTTTTTAATTATTTTTCTAGTCTCTTAGTATTAAGAATATGAATAAGAGTTACATGTTTAATTGACTTCTTTCAATTAAGAGTACTCATTTCACAAAAGTCATATCCCAACCTCTTGCTTGCAACAAGATGTTTTAGCCAATCGAACTAGGCCTTCTGCCCTAAGACGCATAACACTTTTTATCGAAAAAGATAATGATATATTATTTTTAAAAGGGGTGGGTGATAGTACGACATGCTCTCATAATTTAAATAAAAAAAAGATGGTCAATAGAAAGACTCAAAATTTTGAATGAAAATTGAATCCAAAAAACCGAAATACTATTTATTATTTGAGATCAAATTTTATTCCACCTCTAAAATAACAAACAACATACCAACTTTAAAATTATTATATAGATAAATGAATGAGATAGGGACTAGTTAGAAAGTAAGCAGCACACTCGCATTATCCCATATTATTCAAGATGTTTACCTACTTTTTAAAATGACTTATCCTTGAGCTCAAAGTTGTTATAACGAATCCTCATTCAAAAAGTCGTTAGAGATCAAAAGTAACTAAGTAGCCGAAAGCCACCCCTATTTGGGTAAAATCCTTGAAGCCCCCCACTCGTCAAAACCCCATCATTATACCAGGGTATCAAGATACGTATAAACAAAGACTCCAAAAGAGCAGCCAGGACTTGCGTCCAGATTAGGCCTGCTTATTCGCACAAAAAAAAGATAAAAACTGAGGAAGAAAAGAACAAAATGAATTGAAAGTTTTAACAACCTTTTATAAGATGAAGAGTTCCATTAGTGTTTAATTAGTTTTATGATTTTTTTATAAGTTTTTAATTGTGAAGTGTATTGTGTTGTTTAGTCTTATTTTTCAAACAAGGTCGTTGGGTCGTTGTATTGTTCACTTTTTGTATTTGTATTTGATTAGATGTAGTTATAGGCCGCACAGTTCATGCCGTAGTGACATTTTGTATTTGCCATTGTCTTGAACCGTACAACTCATGACGTAGTGGCATTTGTATTCACCATTGTCTTGTTATAAAATAAGCATGTTTTGATTTCTCACTCTTCTTTAATTCTTGTTAGTCTTGCACCTACAATGATACGAGTTAGTCCTTAATTGGATCATCAACACTTTCACCTTCCACTTGATTTCTCCTCTTATGTAAGCTCTTTCATCATGGTCTTATTTAGAGTAAACTCTTTAACATAGAATGTTTTCTTAGGTCCAATTTATTTTGTTGGCATGTTTGTCCTATATTTTTCTCTTTCATATTTTTTATTTCTTCATTGTTGTCTAGACACTTTTGCATATTAATGCATGATTCACTTACCCATTAACTATTCTTCCTTTTGATCTACTCTTTCTCTATCACCATTATAGACCAATTCAATGTTATCTACTGAGTCAATCAACTAACTTATTCAATCTCGACTTGACTACACTTTGAAAAAATAGTGATACCTTGACCTTTTCCATACTTTACGTCTTTTTTAGATAACTTAACATTTGTTTCATGCACAACTTTAAACGAAAAATGCTTTCAAATAATCAATAAAATCTCATATAAAATTGAAAATTTGATTTTGACATAGAATGCTTTCTTGGGTCCAATTTATTTTGTTAGCATCATTATCCTGAATTTTTCTCTTACATAGACACAGAATGCTTTTTTGGGTCCAATTTATTTTGTTGGCGTCATTGTCTTGAATTTTTCTCTTACACATTTTTTTCTCCTTCATTATTGTTTAGACACTCTTGAATATTAATGACTCGTTTACTTATTCATTTAGAATTCTTCCTTCTAATTTTTTCTTTCTCTATCACTATTGTTTAGACACTCTTTCATATTAATGACTCACTTTTTCATTTAGAATTCATCCTTCTAATTTATTCTTTCTCTATCATCGTTGTAGACCAATTCGATGTAATCCACTCAGGCAATCATCTGACCCACTCAACACTCAATCTCGATTTGACTACACCTTGAACAACCAGTGAACCTTCTCCATATGTTTTTTAGATAACTCAACATTTGAGTCATAAAATTTTCATGTTTAGATTTCACACTCTTCTTTAAGCTTTGTCTGTCTTCCATTTACAATGATACAAATTAGTCTTTAATTGGATCATCAACACTTTCACGTTCCACTTGATTTTTGCTCTTATGTAAGCTCTTTCATCATGGTCTTATTTAGAGTAAACTCTTTAATATAGAGTGCTTTTTGAGGTCCAATTTAAGCTCTTTCATCATGGTCTTAATTAGAGTAACCTCTTTAACATAGAATGCATTCTTGGGTCCAATTTATTTTGTTGGCATGACTGTCATGTATTTTTCTCTTAAATATTTTTTATTTCTTCATTATTGTTTATACACTCTTGCATATTAATGTCTCATTCACTTACCCATTCACTATTCTTCCTTCTGATCTACTCTTTCTCAATCAGTATTTTAGACTCATTCAATGTAACCCACTAAGTCGATCAACTAACTTATTCAATCCCGACTTGACTACACTTTGAACAAATAGTGATGTCCTGACCTTCTCCATACTTTATATCTTTTTTAGATAACTTAACGTTTGAATCACACACTACTTCAAAGAAAAAACACTTTCAAACAATTAATAAAATCTCATATAAAATTAATAATTTGATTTTGACATAGAATGCTTTCTTGGATCCAATTTATTTTGTTGGCATCACTATCTTGGATTTTTCTCTTACATAGACATATAATGCTTTTTTGGGTCCAATTTATTTTGTCAGCATCACTGTCTTGAATTTTTCTCTTACATATTTTTTTCTCCTTCATCATTGTTTAGACACTCTTGCATATTAATGACGTTTACTTATTCATTTAGAATTCTTCCTTCTAACTTGTTCTTTCTCTATCACTATTGTTTAGACACTTGCATATTAATGACTCATTTACTTTTTCATTTAGAATTCTTCCTTCTAATTTGTCCTTTCTCTATCATCATTATAGACCAATTCAATGTAATCCACCTAGTTGATCAACTAACCTACTCAATACTCAGTCCCGATTTGACTACACCCTAAACAACTAGTGAACCTTCTCAAGCGTCTTTAAGCTTTGTTTGTCTTGCATCTACAATGATATGAGTTAGTCCTTAATTGGATCATCAACACTTTCACCTTCCACTTGATTTATGCTCTTATGTAAGCTCTTTCATCATGGTCTTATTTAGAGATAAACTCTTTAACATAGAATGTTTTCTTGGGTCCAATTTATTTTGTTGACATGATTGACTTATATTTTTTTCTTTCATATTTTTTATTTCTTCATTATTGTCTAGACACTTTTGTATATTAATGTCTCATTCACTTACCCATTTACTATTCTTCCTTCTGATTTACTCTTTCTCTATCACTATTATAGACTAATTCAATGCCATCCACTAAGTCAATCAACTAACCTATTCAATCCCGACTTGACTACACTTTAAAATAGTAATACTGTGACCTTCTCCATACTTTATATCTTTTTTAGATAGCTTAACATTTGAGTCATGCACTACTTCAAATAAAATGCTTTCTCTATCAAATTTGTTTTGTTGAGATCACTCTCTAGAATTTTTTCTCTTACATTTTTTTCATCATTATTGTTTAGAAACTCTTGCATATTAATGACTTGTTTACTTAATCATTTAGAAATTTTCCTTCTAATTTGTTCTTTCTCTATCACTATTGTTTAGACACTTACATATTTATGACTCATTTACTTTTTCATTTAAAATTCTTCCTTCTAATTTTTTCTTTCTCTATCATCATTATAGACTAATTCAATGTAATGCACCTGATCGATCAACTAACCTACTCAATAATCAATCCCCGATTTGACCACACCCTGAAACAGCCAGTGAACCTTCTCCATATTTTTTTTAGATAACTTAACTTTTGAGTCATGCATCAGTTCCCAAAAAAAACACTCAGAATAAATAATAAAATCTCATACTCTGATGTTGACGCTCTTTGTTTTGGATTCTCTCTCTGCCTCCATTTTCAACCTAATATAATCCATTAAAAAATCTTCAAACCCACTAAAAAATCCTCCAGTCAAAAATACTCCTACAGTCTAGTCCTGTCTTTATCTAGCCACCATTTTTGCTCTCGTAGCTAACCAGTTTGCCGGCCCCGCGATTAGTGCTTTGGACCCCGGTTCCCAACCATTACTTTGCTCGCAAGAGTTACCTGGTTGTTTGAAAATTACCGCGGTTATTTGTAACTGAAGGACTCGTGTTGTTCACTTGATGTGAGCAGCGCTTAAATATCGATGCGCTGTATGCTCTGTATTCGTATTCCAGCGTACCTTGCGCAAAAACAACAGTTCCGAATCCCCATGCCTCAGCGCCGGACTTGTCTAGTCTTGTCCTGGGTTGTGTTTTCATATCATTCAAAGAAGGCTCTGTACCTCAAGGATTCGATTATGTGCCTCAAGCCCTCCAAGATTGTCTGCTAACTTTTTGTAATGGGTGGCTACTGGTTCGCTTAATTCACACAGGACTATGTTTTGAGATGCCCACCACTGAGTTTGTGAAATGTATTGGTGAATGGAACATGGCCGACTATATAAAATAAAGTATTAGAGTGCTTATTCACGTTGCTGTCGTGTTTCAGCGGTATAATACAGTGTGTGGAGGAAACCGATGTTTTAAAATTGCACTCTTTGTTTTAGTTCAATTTAGGCTCACTACAATTTCCTCTGGATATGGGCCTGTCTGGATAAATCAAATAGGGATACAAGGCAGTTGTGGAAAGAATGTATGATTCTGAGCGTGTAAGATGGGTTTGAAGGGCAGTAGTGAATTGTGGTGGTGATTTAGTAAAGGCGTATATAGAGGCGGAAAAGATGAAAAAGGGGCAGGAGGTGATATTAATAGGATTCCATCCTGAGCGGGGAGGAGTGGAGTTAATAGCATGGACAATCAAAGCCGCGGCTGGAGCCGGAGATGTCGTGATTGCCCTTATCGTTTGCGATCCTTCATCTACTCTTATTAAAGGTGGGTATTATGAACCATCCACATATCTCTCTGTTTAGGACATTAGTCTTCATATAGGGTACTGTACGCTTTGTCCTCAACTGTCTGATATGGAGTGCCTAAACTTAACCTTATTATCTGCTGTAATGCCCACTAAATTTATCATACATTTTCAACGCGTAATTGCATTACTAATCTTAAATAGTGGAGCTGAAGTAGTGAATCTTGCAGCACTTAATGTGTGAAAATATTGTCTCAATCTCCCCGAGATTTTTGTGTCCAAGGTAGTTAACTTTTTTCTTGATGTGGAAACAGGGGGCGTTAGGAGTGAAGAGGAGCAGGAGTACGGCGTGGAGAAATGTGTGGCTGAGAGCAAAAGAAGTGGCGTTAGAGCTCAACTGCGACAGCTGAGGCAGCTCTGCACGCAAAAACAGGTTTGCAAATCTTTCTACCGAACTTAAATAGCCACAGCGGATCAAAATATCTTGCTTTATAATTTTCTTATGTTTTGAACAGATTCAAATGGATATTAAGTTTGAGGGAGGCCAACATCCAGAGGAAGTCTTGGTTGAACAGGCAAAGGCTTTAAACGCCTCCACTCTTGTCATTGGCACGTCTGATCGTTTCGTTTCATGGTAAACTTCTGCTCCCAAGGCCAAGTGATTTTCGCCACAGGATTCAGTATTTTGTTCCCAATTTCAACACTATATCGCCTCTCCTGGGATTTGGACCTGAGCCTTAGCTTTGAAAGCCCATTTGTTTTATCTTACCAGTTTAGCTCGTCCCATTGGATGCTAATCTTCTCCCATCTTAACATCAGTTTTATTATTTATTTTGAAATGCATCTTCAAAAAAACTTGAGTTTTATTTATTTATTTATTTTGATGTTTAAGTAGAGCGCAGGAGTTCTTTAGCACAGCTAAAATATTTGTCTTTGCCATTAGAGACAGTGACTTAACATC
The DNA here is from genome assembly GCA_007115665.2 of Sequoiadendron giganteum. Taxonomy (NCBI): domain Eukaryota; kingdom Viridiplantae; phylum Streptophyta; class Pinopsida; order Cupressales; family Cupressaceae; genus Sequoiadendron; species Sequoiadendron giganteum. The sequence goes on from CM021102.1 coordinate 590,401,507, forward strand.
TTTGTTGATGGTCTTGGTTTTGCAAGCATTAGTAATGGCAATTCCTGGTTCACCGTCCTCAACTCCCCTGGACAAAGTAGAAAATAGTCTTCTTGAAAAGTTACCTTACAGCTTGATTTCCACAAGAACGGAATAGCCATCAAACACACTGTTTGCCATAACAGTTTGCAATCGTCCTTGATAACCTAAGTGTTTCCAATCATAGAGTTTCCAGGTAACTGCCAGTCATCTCTAAATCCCATACCCACATTGCCTACGTGTAGAACAAGAAGAGTCCTCCTCTTGCAGCTATGGCTTGAATGCCATCTTTGTTATTCGATACAAGCTGGAAACTACTTTTAATTTTTAAATCTTTAATGTTAAAATTTGAATGTTTGTTGCAGGCGGAAAAGGATGAAATCAAACTATTGCATACGAAATGCACCTGCGAGATGTTCTGTCATCACAGTGAAAAGTGGAAAAGTTGTGCATTTTAAAAAGAATCATATGGATGTCTCAAGTGACTCTTCTTCCTCCTCTGCTGAAGGTAGTCCTGCTTTGCTTTTTGTCCTAATAGAAAGAGTTATGTAAAGCTGTTGCATTGGAATGTTAGAGTCACAAAATACCAAGAAGAACATGGGACAGGCCTCCTGGACTCTTTTTTACTAAATGGGGGTTTTCCTATCCTATCACAAGTTCAAAAGCTATGGAAATATATGATTGCCTATGTCTTTTTAGAAAAATCACAGCACTCTTACAACTTTGTCGATGATCCTGAATTCAATTTTGATAAACAATGCCAATTGTTCTGCAAACAATTTGAAAATATTTAAATATATATATTGTTTTGAGGCAGCAAACAAAGGGGTTTCATTCCCACCTCAATTTAAGAGGTCCCTAAAACAGAGCCACAGTGCCCTTGAAAGAAATATTTCTGAATTTTCTTTTTTTTTCTTTGGTAGGATAAGTAGGTCTTTAACATTTGTGTGGGACTTGCATTTATCGGCTGAAATTGTTCGTAAAAAATCATTCTACAATGTTATTTATCCTGATGATACTTTACTTTGGACTTGTTATCTTGATTTTAGGCATACAGGTTTCTGTTCAGAAACAAGATTCGGAGGACAAAACGCAGGAACAGGCTTTATCCTCATCTAATGTTATCAAAGACAATCTCAATGTTAATGGAAAAGAATGCCTAAAAAATTCAGATCCAACAGATGAAACTTTGGAAGGAGCAGTTGTGAAACGAGAAATGAGGGAAGATCAGTCATTTGAGGATGTGCCAATGCCTCCTTCCTCATCCGATGTTGTGGAAATCTTTTTTGATATGAATAGTGATGAAGAAGAAGAAGAAGATGAAGAAATTGGAGGACAAGGACACAAAATCTGTTCTGAGCAAGCTAAAGAAAGCTTAATCAGAGGAGTGGTTGAGGAAGAACAAGGAGAAGATCATCATCAAACCCATGGAGATTCAGAAACATGCTTGCCGACCTCCTCAAATGTTTTACAAGTATACTTTGATGCTAATGAAGAAGGAGAAGAAGATGATGATGATGATGGAGGAAACTGCAAAACTTGGTGTGAACAAACAGAAACAGGGAGAAGTTCGCCCAGAGGAGTTCTGGAAAGATCAGTAGCATCATGTTTGGATTCAGATAGCAGTTCTTCTCCCACTAGTAATATTAATGACTCATTTTCAGGGACAGGGAAGGCGATTATTACATCTCCCTCACATTCACATTCAGATTGGGGGAATGAAAAAGGGCAAGGCCGCAAGGGCTCTCAATGGCGGAACTTCTTGAGGATGTGGAAACATGGATCAATCCGTCGATTATCCACCTTTCCTCCGCGAAGTGGGTTTAGGCTTCCTCGGCACCGTAATAGTTCTGGCGATTTCCATTCAAGAACTGATTCCTTCTGTGAGAGCAAAGATAATCAATCTTTCTGCGATCAGATTTTGACTTTGGAGAAACATTTGACAGATATTACTTCAAAGCCGTCTTGGAAGTGCTTTTCACTCGAGGAACTTGAATGTGCGACAAACAATTTCAGCCCAGGTTTGGGATTCTCACCAGCTTACTCAAATTTCTAGTAAAAAACAGAGCTCATTAATGTCTTTGAGCTATTTTTGACCTTGCCCTGCAAACTTAACTAATATGAAATTCACTTGTGGTAGGAAAATTTGATCTTAGCAGAAATTTTGATAGAATCTGATATTAAAGGCTACTATTTGTGACAAATTGGACGATGGCTTCTTTTGCATATGGCAGATAACATAATAGGAAAGGGTGGGTATGCAGAGGTATACAAAGGATACCTATCCAATGGACAGATTGTGGCTGTTAAGAGACTTAATAGGGGTAAAACAGAGGAGCAGAAGGTTGGTGATTTCTTATCAGAACTCGGAATCATTGTGCACATCAATCATCCCAATGCTGCTTGCCTCATTGGCTTTGGTGTTGAAGGTGGATTACATATAATTTTAAAGTTTTCTCCTCATGGAAGCTTAGCATCAATGCTTCATGGTATATTACGATGTCCTCCCAAACGTATTCACCAGTATGTTCCACCTAAAGCAAATGCTGATAAAGTCTTTCATTTGCTTATGAAGTTGTTGGTAGCTCTTTCTGTAATTTTGGCTACCTGATGGATTATATTATAACTAAGAGATTAACGTTGTCCATCCTTCACAATTTTTTAACCCAATTAGCTTTGGTTTATTTAGTATAGAAAAAAACTGTCTTACCTACTTTGTCTTATCGTGTTTTATTGGATAGTTTGGCTTCCCACTATATACATGATTATTTCTTCATTGTGCTAGTGACTCTGATGGTTCTACTTCTAATCCAGGTCCAAACCCTCAACATCTGAACTGGGATATTCGGTATGGAGTTGCTGTTGGTACGGCTAAAGGCCTTCTTTATCTGCATGAGGGTTGCCAAAGACGGATAATTCATAGAGATATCAAAGCATCCAATATTTTACTAACAGAAGATTTTGAGCCTCAGGTAAGCCTAAACCCACCTCACTTTATCCACTTCCATATTATAGCTCTTCTCGAGGAGGAATTGAATTTCATCAACTGTTTCTTATTTTAAGGATTAAAGTCTTTTAGGGCTGCTTCTTATTGGTAACTTAGCAAGCCATTGCCTTTAGTTGATGATGATGGTTTTCCTTGAAGGAGTCTCTTGTTGTGTGATACAGATTTCAGATTTTGGACTCGCAAAGTGGCTCCCTAAGCAATGGACACACATCACAGTCACACCCATTGTAGGCACATTTGGGTGGGTACTTCTGTTTCTTGTGTACTTTCATATTTGTGAACTAGTCCTTTCCTTTCAGCAAGGAACTACTTCAGAATTTTCTGATGGTTAGAATGCTGCTTGATTTGTTTCTAGTCATAGGAAAGCACACAATTGGGTTTTAAATTTCCAATCAATATTATTTTGTAGTTATTTTAAATAGGAAGATTTAATTGATATCTGAAGTTCTTTTATGCTTTATTAGCGCCAAAATTTGTTGGAAAGTCCATGTGACTTGTAAGAACATTTCTGAATATTCTTGCAGTTACCTTGCACCAGAGTATTTCATGCATGGGGTTGTAGATGAGAAGACAGATGTGTTTGCGTTTGGGGTGTTGCTTTTGGAGCTAATTACTGGACGTCGTCCGATTGACTCCTCCCAGAAAAACCTAGTGATGTGGGTAAGTTATTTTTGATCATCTAATCTCCTCAAAACTTAAACACAATGAAAAATTAACTTTTCATTGGCAACAGTATATTGCAAAAGGTCAATTCTATCAAAGCTCCATTTGAGTTACAGGAGTGATATATATACCAGAACTGGAAATCATTCTCTTCCCATCATTTTCCTTTTATACAATATTAGTCTACTGATCACTGAATCTTATAGAATTAAATGAAATTTATGCAGGCAAAGCCTTTGATTGACAGTGGGAACATCCAAGAGCTTGTGGACCCATCCCTTGGTGATTCATATGATAATCATCAGATAAATGATATGGTCATGACAGCTAGTCTATGCATTCAGCAGTCTGCTCTTCTTCGTCCTTGCATAGCTCATGTAAGTTGTATAGATTAAAAAATCATCCTGCAAATCATGACCGTATCAAGTACCATTGCATCAATAATAATGTCTAGATTATAATCATGTTCACCCAATTAAAAAAAAGCTTCTGTCTGCTTTTGAAACCAGTGCTTATTAAACTATAACGATCAGCTAAATTAAACAAAATTGTGTCTGTATTCATAAGTTGTCAAGTGATAATGTTTAATTTATGTTTTGTTCATGGGATTCAGGTACTGAAGCTTCTAACAGGAGAAGGAGACAACTTAGAAAACACAGACTGTGGGCAGACACCAATATCGCAATCTTTATTTCTCTTGGGAACCTCTGATACAGAAGATTATACTTCCACCAGATACCTTAGTGATCTGAACCGCCATAGGGAGATCGCTTTGGGGCAATAGAAATCAACCTCCTCTTTTATTGCAAGTTTTATGTTTGTAACGTGCCCAGTATGCAAATTTCTCCTCTTACTACATAAAAATATGTCAGAACACTGAAATGGAAAGACTGAAATCCAAGAATATGCAGTTGTTTTGACATGAGGTGTTGAGTTTTGGTAAGATTGTACCATAAGCTTGTAAAGTATTTCTCGACCAGGCTACTTTCATTAGCAAGAATTGGTCATACGTTCTCAATGACTTTCTTTACCAGTAGAAAAGTGTTTCTTATTGATGTATTAATTTATAAGGATTGCATTGACTGCTTTCAGAGTCTTAGGTGCATCTGATGCCCCCTCGTGAGCTATTTTTTAGCACTTGACCTTTTTATTTTCTTCTCACGTCGAAGGAAACCTGCTATCCCCTTGGCAATCGAAATCAGGGGAGAAGACCTTATATATATATTTTTATATTATGGAAGTTTGAACTAGGGACCTTTTAGATCCCTACAACAATGGTCTTGCCGTTACAGAGTGCCGATCAGCAAGATCTTATATATTTTGACCATGTGTAACAGGTGTCTTTTGGCCACAAGGCATGGAGGCATGGAGTATCATGTCGTCATCGTCTATTTAAATACTAAAATACTATCAACATATATTTTTTAATAATTTTTAAATAAATAAAAATAAAATAATAAAAATATTATAAAATAACTCTTAAGTAAATAAAAAATAATAATTTTTGAGTAAATAAAATAATTCACCGTAAATATCTCTTAGTGTTCTTTAAATAGATAAATTTAAGAGCTCTTTATTAGTGTATATTAAATGAGTATTGTTGCACATTGATTGCATGGAAATGAGAAACTTCTTCAAAAAGCTACTCAAATGCAAAATTCTAATTATGTTAGAGTGGCATTCTAAAGTGGCAACATGTATACAATAATTTACAAGTCAAATAATTAATATTTAAAAATAAACATCATATTGGTGATGACATATAATAATAAACAATATTAATAATGTCTTATTAATTAAGAACAATCAAATAAAGTAGTAAATAAAATAAAATATACTAATAAACATCATATTAATGATATCATCTAATAAGAAACATAATAATAATGATTAGATTAAAAAAATTAAATTAAAAAATAGCAAATAATAATAATTAATAAGTAAAATGAAATATTTAAATTGTTTTATAAATATTTGCATGTGTTATATTGTTTGATTTATTATAATAGAAAAATTAAAAAGCTCTTTAAATAAAAGTTAAAGTAGATTATTTATCAATAAATAAATAAAAATAATTATTAAATAAATATTGAAATAAATAGTGTATATGCTTTTTTTTATCTATCTATTTATTTATTTATGAGTTCAAAATGTATTAGTAGTTAGATGGATATTAAAAATGATATTTATATAGAAAAAATAAAATAATTCTCAAAGTATCTTGTACATGGGCTAAGCAAGTTCACTCTTTGCAAAATCCAAGGAAAGATAAAAGATGGATGGCCTTTTTGGATGGTTCGTGCAAGTTAAACTTCAATAGGGCATCTAGGGGCAATTAAGGTATTTTCAAGTTAGTTATATTTTGAGAGATCATGAAGGACATCTAGTTGGTGTTGCCTCAAAGGGTTTAGGACAAGGGATAAATAATGAAGTAGAGGCCATGGCATTCCTAATTGGCCTATAAACATTGTATCAACTAGGTATAAAAAAGTTAAAAATTGAAGGAGGCTCTAATATCATTATAAATGCATTAAGGAAAAATGAGGCTCATACTTGGAAAATTAATATAATTTTTCAGTCAAAATTGGCCCTTGCTCAACAACCTTGATGTCTACACAATTAAACATGTGTATAGAGAGGGGAACATTTATGTTGATGTGTTGACTAACTATAGCAATGATTATGACGTGAGACTAATTGTTGGTAATGAAATACGTTGTAGGACATGCAATCTCCCCTCACTATTTAATATCGATCCATTCCTCTTATAACTACAAGTTTCCATCTTCAATAGTGCAAAATGATTAAAGTGTATGTGAATCAAATGCTCCATCCTCTCATGGATGCTAAGAGGATGATTTCAAATCATGGTTTGGGATGTATGAAAGGATTTTAACAATCCCCCCTTTCACTCTCTACAAAATCCTATCAAGTGGATGCTTAATGGACACCAATGTGAGACTACATGCCAAGAAAGAGCAAATCTCTTTCATTGGTGAGATTTCATATTGTAACATCAAAAATTGTATACCTTTGCAATTTCATGCTATATTTTGTGTCCACTTTGGTGTCCATTCCCTTAATGATTTTGTAGGTTCATTCCAACCCTTGCATTAGCTTTTTTCCTTCTCAAGGTTCTTATTTCTTATTTTTTGTGGTCTCCTTTTACTATTGCCTTTTATGTTACTCTTATGTTTTTCTAGTCTCACATTGTTTTTGAGTGTAAATTGTTTGGACACTAATGCATCGCACAGACATCACACATTGTGTTAGCATCCTATAACAAATTTTCATTCATTTGTCACATTCCTGAATCAATGGAAATGAATTAGGACAAATCTAAACGACTTCTCAACAACCTTCTCTTTCCCCCTCTTCTCATTTTTTGAAGTTATCTTTTCATTTGGGCTCTCTTGTCTCTCTTGCATTCCACAACTCTCTACAACACTCTTAAGATTTCTACAACACTCTCACAACATTCTTTTCAACTTTCTTGTTCTCCTTGACTTCCTCAAGCCTTCTTAGGTGATATTCTACTTTTTTCTCATTAGTATTATAAGCATAAATTTTTATTGTGCCTTTGAGCACCTTGAGATCCTCATATCCCTTTTTCCTTCTTTCTATCTTTATTATTTTGGCCATTGAGGAGGTAGAAATATCAAAGTATGGGTTTTCTTGAGGTAAATCCCTAAACAACCCCAAGTATTTTTCTTTTTCTTTGTGTTTGCAAGTATTTTTAGAGCACTCAATCACATGAAGGTTTGCAAGTGCTTTATTATTTGTAAATTCATTTCTATTATCATTTAAATCATGCAAATCTTATTATTTATTTCTTTATATTTTTTGTTGTATAGCGTTGGTGTGTTTTTTGTTTTTGTTTTGTAGACTAGGTGAATAACAAGGTTAGGTTTTCACATTTTTCCAAATATCTTTTGCATTATACTCATGCTAATGATAGCGCAATGTGTCGACGTCTACATAACATGCTAGCATCCTAGATAGTGACTTCCAAATTTCCACACTAGGTTCTTTGTCCTCTATATTTTCCATTTTTGTAATTATTTAGTGATTTTTGTTTCTCTATTTCTAGTTATTTTCACTAGTTTACTTCCTTCAAGCATTGTAGTTAATTAGTTTCATATTCTAGTTGAGATTATATTTTAGAAAGGATAACCAACATAAGTCTAAATAGAAGATTTAGTTAAGCATAATGTTGTTGGTTTATCTTAATGTATTGTATGGGATTACTCTCAAGGAAAGTTAGTTTTCCTTTGTAATCTAGTCAAATTTCATACTCTATATTTGGTGAATCTAATGTTCTACACTTCTTTTTTGTTGTGGTTCATCACATTTTGGTGAATCCGACATTCCACACCACTTATTTTTTTGTGGTTCATTACATTTTGGTGAACTCAATGCTCTTACACTATTAAAACCTTCTCAAAAAGAAAAAGAAAATATTTTCAAGAAAAGAATTTGGGCCTCTTCCCCAAACTTCGTTCCAATCCTAAAGGAGAATTATGATGGCCTTTGACCGAGTTATTTATGTCTTTCTTAAATTCTACTTTTGTTAATATCTTCTTTGACCGAGTTATTATCTTCTTTTGTTATATCACTTTTTAGCTTTTCTCAAAAAGTTCAAGATGTTCCATTTCATGCATGTGATGGTTACTTAGCTCTTCATATGTCACTCTATTCATTTGAATCTTCTCCTAAAATTTCTCCTATTTTTGAGGATATTTTGGTTCAAGAGGATGAAATTATTGATACTTTTCTTAGCATTACTTTACCTACTCTTCACCCTAATGATTTCCCTTCTAGAGATAAAAAGTTATTTGATGAAGAATCTCATCTCACATTAAGTCCCTCATGAATAGATGTTGAGTATACTTCTCCAACTCTTCCCCTTACATTTTATATTCCTCAACAAGATAACCACATGGTAAATTATATCATTATTAATCAATCCATCACACCTACTAAGGGGATGCTAGATATCTCTAATAATGTTCAAAACGCTTCTTCTATTCCTAAAATATTTGTGCATGCAACTCTTGATTCACCTCCACCCTCTCATCCCATGATCAATGTCTAAGGTATTCTTGATAATCCTAACCTTGTATATTTTTTAACCATTCTCTTCAACATATGAAAATATGATTCCCTTTTAATAATTGTTGCTCTTAACATCATTGACATCAAACACATCCTCATTGATCCTAGATCGAGTTTCAATATATGTGGTGTCAATTTTCTACCTTGCATCAAAGTTGATCCTTCTTATCTCTCTCCTACAACTTTATCTATTCATGGATTTGATATGGTTTCCAAACTCTTGGTATGGTTTGTTACCTATCAAGTTTGGCCACATTATTTTACCCACTTTGGTATACATAATGTTAGTGCTTTATCATATAACTTTCTTCTCGGTGGACTATTGATCCATACCATGGGTATAGTATGATCTACTTTGCATTAGTCTATAATTTCATACATGATAATAAAACATATACAACATGAGAAAATCCTAACCCCTTTCAATACTATCAATAGGTTGAATTTTGATCATGTGAAGCCTGTTTTTATCCTCTTCATTACTTTATACCTTCTACAAAAAAACTCTTAAACACCATTATCAACCTTTGTTGATGATGACGTTCCTTCTTTTGTTGAAAATGCATGTCTTAGTGATGATTGGGACTCCTTAGACTTCACCTCTCATGGGCTTGGTGAATATAAGTTTGAGCCTTCTAACTTCAACATTCCTTCATTTAACAAGGATTCACATTCTCATGCTAGAATCAATCCTTCTTCTATGAATTTAGCTACTACTTATTTAACATGCAATAATACTTCTTAAGGCTAGTGATGTTGACTCTTCTATCTTTACTTTGGAGAAATATTATGGGTCTAGCTTTAAAATTCTTTCTAAACATGGATACAAAAGAAATGGTCTTGGGTGCATGGAACAAAGAATTAAGGTCCCTATGGAACTAAAATTGCACCTTTATATAGTGGACTTAGGTTACTAACCTTCTCATCTATCTAGATCCCCTTCATTGTATAATTTCTATAAACTAAAATTGCACTTTTCTACAATAGGTTTAGGTTACTAACCTTCTCATCTATCTACATCCCCTCCATTGTCTAATGTCTATAATTTTTTCTTTTTAAAAATTGTATCTTTCTCCACAAGAGAAAAGGTTACTTTCTACTCCTTCTCCTCTATCTAAACAAGAACATATCTTGTTGAGGCTTATCATCACTCTTCCTCCTACACATAAGAAATTTCCTCCACATTTAAAAAACATTCCTTTATGTGCATATCATCGAGTTCTTGCCCATTCCACCAATGAATATCAAGCCTTGCAAGATAAAATACAACACCTTCTTAACATAGGTTCCACTACTCTTCCCTCTATTGATGAAATTATCTCTTCTTTGTATAACAAATGACATCGAGGTTCACCTCTTTCTAGTTCATTATACATGACAAATGTTCTTCTTCCTCTATTATTGCATTGAGATTTCCTCTATCATAATATGAATAAAATTATACATAATTATATGGAGTTTTCCTTTGTTATGACATGAGATCACCTATATCATCATATTGTGATTACCTCTATCTTTCTTATAAAAGGTCATAGTATGGAGTTTACTTCTATTTTTCTCTCTTGTATTCTCTCATGATTATTTACACCTCCCTTCTATTGTGTTGCTACCCACTATGTAGCACTTGTCGCTTTATTTGTTTGCTTGCTACCATTCATGGTGGTACAATCTCATGTACAACTATATTTTTATTTGGTAACAACACAATATTATTTTTCATTGTTGTGATCACCTATATTCTATGGGTAAGGAAAAATTGTTTTGGAGGTACACATCCTTCCTAAGAATTCTTTGTCTTCTTTCTTCCCCTTTTCTTTACTTTAAGATATCAACATACTACACATGTCCATATTTTAAGTGGGAATATATTCTACTTAATTTTGCATCCTTACACGCATCTTGTCTATTTTAACCCCTTGCAACACTTATTTATCTTAGCCCCATGTGATGTTATTTAATTTCACTCCTTGAAGAATTCACCCCCTATGGTGTTGGTTTTTGTTAAACTCCCCATAATGCTTGTAGCACATGAGCCACCTAGCATAATACAACCTGCTAACCTACATGCCTTCATATGTCTTACCTTGGTAGTCTATGATCCACCTAGCATAATACAACTTGCTAGCCTATGTGATTCATATGGGCTACCTTTTACATCCATTGTCATCTAGCATAACACAACTTGCTAGCGAGTGATCCATTTTTATATTATGATTTGCATGACCCCTAGAAACAGAGCAAGCTAGTACCTGATTCATTTCCTCTCATTCACATTAATTGCTTACCTATATTTTGTATGCATTCTCTCCTTGCAAACAATTAATAATCTCATGAAATTATTCTCATTGTTTAGTAATTCTTCTTTGTGGTGTTTCTTTTATTTCCTTTGTATTTTGAGGGCACACACAATATTGATATAGCCTCCCACATTGAGGTCTCTTTCACTTTGTTGAATCAATTTTTTCTTGCATTTGTTGCTATGTGTTGTTCTCGTTTGTGCATATGCATTATTTATGTTTGTATATATGTTTATGATGTTCTAACCCAATGGTTTTGCAAGTTTTTGTTTTCTAACTATGTTGACTTGTGCACATTTTTTCTATCTAATGTATTTGTTTGTAGGTTCTTAGCTTGGGGGAATAGTTCTTCTGCTCGAAGAATTCTCATCATCCTCTATACTATCCTTTTGATTTCAATAATTTTATTAAATTTTTAATATCCTTTCTCTTTTACTTTAGAATTCATATTCACATAGGTTCATAAGCTTACTAAAGTGGGGGAAAAGTGTAATATTAGAAATTGTGTACCCTTGTAATTTCATGCTATGTTTTGTGTCCACTTTGGTGTCCATTCTCTTAGTTTTTATTAGGTTCATTCCAACTCTTGCATTATCCTTTTTCTATCTCAAGGTGCTTATTTTTTATTTCTTGTGGTCTCTTTTTACTATTGCCTTTTTGTTACCCTTATGTTTTTCTAGTCTTTTATTATTTTTGAGTACAAATTATCCAAACAATAGCATATCATGTGGACATCTATGTGTTGTGCTAACATCCTATGAAAATTTCACTTAGTGGTCATTTTCAAGAAATTTCCACTTATCACCTTCTTAGACTAGTGGAAATGATGTGAGACAAATCTAAGTGGCTAATCAACAACCTTCCTTTTCTTCCTCTTCTCATTTTTTAAAACTATCTTTTCATTTTGAGCTGTCTATCATCTCTCTTGCACTCCATGTATTTATAAAACATAAAATTTCTACAACACTCTCACAACATTATTGTTAACTCTCTTGTTTCCTTGGATTCCTCAAGCCTTCTCAGGTGATAGTCTATTTTTTTCTCATTATTATTGAAAGTATTTATTTTTGTTCTGCCCTTGAGCACCTTGGGATCCTCACATTCCTATCTCCTTCATTCTAGTTTGCCATTGTTCTTGTTTCTAGATACACTTGTGGAGATAGAAATACCAAAGTAAGGATTTGACTGAGGCAAATCCCCAAACAACCCATTTTTTCATTTCCTTTGTGTTTGCAAGTATTTTGAGAGCACTCAACCACATGGAGGTTTGCAAGTGCTTTCCTATTTATAAATATATAAATCTATTGCTCATTTAAATCATGCAAATATTATTATTTAGTTCATTTCTTTATATTTTCATTGTAAAGTATTTTTGGTGTGTTATTATTTTTGGTTTTGCACTAGGCAAATAGCAAGGTCAAATTTTCACATTTAATTATTTTTTTCACATTTTATTCATGTAGATGATAATGCAATACATGGACATCTGCATGATGCATTGGCATCCTCGACATTACTTCCAAATTTCTACACCTATTTCTTTGTCCTTTGTATTTTCTATTTCTATAATTAGTTAGTGATTTTTATTTCTCTATTTTTAGTTATTTTACTAGTTTACTTCCTTTAAGCATTGTAGTTGATCCATTTTATTTTTGGGTATTAGAATAAATTGCATATTTAAAAAATAGACATGAAATATTACATTTCATATTCATGTACAGTTTTAATACTCTATGTGTAGGTGCTTCAAATTTTTACTCCAAGTATGAAAAAAAAATATTTTCAAGAAAAAGACTTCAATTTTTTGGCCAAAAAGTGAACCCAAGTTATTTCACTTATCCATGTTCATTATAAGGAGTCACTACCTATTTAATATGAAAATAAAAACACTCCTCCAAGGATAAATGCAAGTTCACATGTGAACCTTATGAGGAAGAAATAAAAGGGGATCCAAAATCTTGTCAGAATTACGAGCAAAGACATCTCAACCAAGAAGAAATCCTTCCCAACAAATAATTAAGTGATGTCCTTACATAATGGTGATAAAAATACTTATTAATATCCCTAATAGGGCTCTTTCCACTAAAAAAAATCTTCTACAAACACTTGAGTAGATTGTTCACCACTAGTTGAAACCTCAAGGCTAGGAGAGAAGTAGGGGTAGCTACATGGTAGAGGAAACCATTTTGAAGGCCAAAAATGTAACCATTTGATGACCTAGTAGATCATTCCTTAAGGACATGTAGAATAGCCTAAGGGGAGGTAGGATGAAGGCCCAACATCGTCACTTGAACTAGCATGTTTAGCAGAAACTTATCCTCCTTGATATATAAACCATTTATGTCAAGTCATGATTTGCATCCTCCTCTTATCCACCTTTTGAGGTCTTACTACCCATAAGGGATTTGAAATATAACCCTTGATCTAGTTCCTAATCCCATTCCTACTTGCTATCCAAGGAGAAGAGATGATATTTGTTGGAGTAACTAGGACATCATTTGATACTTAATTAATCATTAATTAATTAGTAAGTCCCTTATTACTTTATTCACTTAAGCTAAATTTAGGAGTGATTTTTTATTAATTAGATTGGGCTAAATATAGGTCAATTTGTCTCATTGTATGAAATTAAGAAACTTGTCACAATCTAATGCAATCCTCATCTAGGGTTTATTTTTTATGCTTTTATAAGCATGCACATCCATTGTAATCGTCAATCCATGTACAAATTCCATTCAATTTAATTAAATTTCAAGTTAATATCAATATCAGATGCTTGTGTGATATTGTGTGGATTCAATATTTTCTCTCTTGGTTGCATAGCAAATCAATTTCATTGATCTCTTGTTTGTGATAGGTGTTTTGGTTGTAGAGGATCATTGAGAGTTGTGGGGTTCACTATCAACTCTAATATGGTATCAGAGCACCAGATATATGACTTCTTGTCCAAATTTTGAGAGATTTGACCTGGGTAAGTGCATGGATCTATGACACTATTTTGATGCCAAATTGAAAAAAAAATTCAAAAAGGAGCATTTGGCACATGCCAAATTTGGCGAGCGCCAAATTCAGTACACACCAAATGTGAAGTGATTTAAAATCCAAAAAACGCATTTCAACCTCCATTTTTTGTTGAACCCGCAACTTGGCTTGGAGTTTTCTTCTTTGCAACTCACACTCACCAAATCTCTTCCATTTTTTGCACTCTTAGCTTGCAATTCTTCACGAGGATGCTGCCAACACGTCAAAGAGGTCAAAGATTGTGAAGAGGTATGTATTTTTATTCTATTTATTTCGAATTTGATTTAGAATGTAGACTGAAATAGGTTTTTTAATAAAAATTTGTTCTAATTCTCAAGGAATTAATCTCCACCTCCAAACATTGAGAACTCACAATCACCCCCTCACGAAGAGCCTCCTATACATAAACAACATGAAACCCCTCCATCAGTTCATAGGCATCCTCAAGGAACATAAGAAAACATCCTAAATCAAATTGAAAACAATAAAAGAGACATTGAATAATTAATTGGAAGATTAACCAAGCATGTTGAAACCCACCCTTATAGGAGAGGGATTTATGAATCGTTGAAGTCAATTATATCTCATGTAGGAGAAATGAGTGAGAAAATAAATTTTTGGTCAAATAAGAGGCATGCGATGAGATAATTTTATGCTAGTGGTTTGTCATATGTAGATGTGAAAAAACAAAAAAATAGCAAAGCTGACTTGTGTGCCCTATTTATAGACCCGAGAACTAACACACCTTTGTCTCATGCATGCAGGAGGTTCCCTATCCATTGGTGCCACCATGAATTAATTAAAAATAAATTTTGGGAGTGGTGGTGGATGGTATTTGACCAACCTCAATGCAATATCCATGTGGTACCGCAATACTTTTTGAGGAAACTCTATTGTGAGTTTGTCCTCAATAAGATGCCAAATTATTTTGACATCTTAGACTTTTAGGGTAGTGATGGGGGCTCCATACATGATAGACCTAATGCACGATGTAATCCACAGTTTGCATTAAGACCCTTGGCCAAACCCATGGTGGAGCATGTTGTCGTTCCTTCCATTGTTAAGGATGGTGTAGAGGTGGACACGCTAGAGTCAATTAGCTTGCTCACACAGACCATTATATAGTGTGTGAGGCCTCTAGTAGAGCCTGATGTGGAGGAGACGTGTAGGCCCTGAGCTCCACCCCACCATTGTGGTGCTTGTGGTGCTTTTTGCACGTACGATTATCAGAGTGTTGGGGATGCAACTACATAGCCTACATTAGTTGTAGAGGTGATGGCTATGATAGATGAATTGCTGAATAATACATATGACATTAATACTTAGGTAAAATTCAACAAGTTCATTTAATTTTGTTTATTAAATTATATTTTAAAATTTAAGAATCTAAATTAGTATAATTTCGATATGATGAAATTTCAGGGTTAGAGTGTTCATTAGAGGTGCTCCATTCCTGTAGACCCTTATTCGTTCTCAATGTTGAGTCCACAGGTATGTGGCTAGTATTAAAGATATTATTACTGCATTTGAACAATTGGATGTTATATTTGAATGTTTGTCTCATAAGGTGCTTTGGATGTCAAACAGTTTCTTGGTGGACCTTCTACCTCCACACCTCACAATGCATGTCCTTAAACAACTTTCACTGAGGTAGCCTTTATTCATTAGTGGTGTTGTAAAACAATGTTAGCCAGTTTTTATAATTTTGTATATACAAATTTAAAAAATTGATGAGAAACACAAACATTGGTTGGTCTTGTGAGATCCTAATTATATTTACCTTTCAATGTCCATCTCATTCTTCCATTCCTTTCATCACACATATTTTAACCATTTTATATCACATATCCCAATCTCTAACACCTTATATATTATACCACCTTCCTCCATATTTCATCTTATTCACATATCATTACAAGAAACCTTTCCTTTTTCTCATTATTGACCAAATCTCTTATACATTATTACTACACACCTCAAATTCCCACTTTATGTCCTATATTCAAACCTTAGACACCGCCTAATTCACTTTATGGTCTAATATTCCCTCCTAATTACTTCATATTAACCTCTAGTATAGTTCACCTTAAAAATGTTCTATTATCCCATCCTAGCTCATCCAATTAATCTCTACTAGTCCATTCTATGTTCCATCATCCCCTAAACCCCTTCTATTCCCATCTCATTACCCTCTCTTATTTCACTGTATGTTCCATTATCCTCTCTTGGTCTTGTCCCATTATCTTCCCCTGATTCACCCTATGTTCCTTTATTCCCTACTAATTGATGTAGAGGAAGCACAAGATTCAACAAAACTTGACTATCCTAATTCACTCCCTTTAAGGTTTTCATTGAAACCAAGGCTTAAGCCCTCTTCACATCCTTTATCCCTATTGAAAATTTGAGCTATTGGATTAGCAGCGATGGAAAGCACATTTTGAAAGGGTGGAACAACATAGGATAGTGGAACAACATAAGATAGTGGAACAACATAAGATAGTGCAACAACATAAAATAGTGGGACAACAAGATTTCAATCACTTTTGACACACTAATTGACTTCATGCAATTTGTCACATTGACAATGCCCTAACAATGACATACTTTACCAAAAATAATGGCCAACACTTTGACAAGAAATAAACAATGGAAAACTCGACAAAAGCTTCACTTGAGATACAAATGATCATGGAACACTCCTAAGTAATGTCCAAAAATGTGACCATTCATGGCTTGAAACATTTAACCTTAAACTGCATAATTTTCCCTCTTGGGACAGTCACAAAAATTTGCATCAAACTAAAAAATATGAGCAAAACCTTCGAACCATAGGTCTAAGGGACCTTTCTCCACAATCCTACATCACTGTTTGGGCGAGTTCAATCATAATTTTACATCATTCATGACTCTTTCCTTGCATTTTGTCAAATTTTCTATCTGATACATCCACAATATCAGACTACTGGTGAACTATTGCATGTGCAAACTTCATCTCCAGCCCTTGCAACTTAGGAATAAGACAAACACATAAAAAAAAGCCTTTTGACTAGCTTCCTTCAAAATTTGTTGCACTCATGATGCATGAATTTTTTGCATTTTTATGTATGAAGTTGTTGCACTTTTACATTTTTAATTCCCACTCATTTATGACAGTCATATTGTTTCTCTTTTCATTTTTATTTGTTGCTCATTTATGACAGTTGTAAAGGGACTACCTAAACTTCTTTATATGACTGTTAGATATGTTATTTCATTTTCAACTATTGACATCAAACAACCCTGGTGATTTTGGTGGCACAATGGACCATGGAGTTGTTGCAACAATAGCTAGTTTTGATCGTTTGAGAGAGGTATGCAATAGAATAGTCGATTTGACATTATGTTTTCTCTTTTATGGCCTATTAAAAAAAATTCATGATACTTTTATGTAGTTTAATTTCTATCTTGATGGTTGCTATAGGTGGTTGTCACTCTAGATCGTGGACATGGTAATGTTGTAAATGTGCATGATGACTATATGTATGCGATAAGTGATTATATTTTGTTATATGTAATTCCATAATTCAATTTCTATGTATTAACATCTATACTTTTTATTGTATCAATTGAAGGTCCAGAGTGAAGAGAGGAGGACTAGTAAGTGTGTTCAAAAGACAAGAGAACCAACATACACTCCATCCAGCTGAATTCCGAAGGCAACACAAGATATTTTTCCTTCCCATAGAGGGAAATGACTATGTATTAGGGTCATTTGTTGTATGCCTCTGTGGCATTTTAGAACATATGTTTTGTACTATCGATATATATGTGACATTTTATGTCCATATGAATCTTTTTGTAGTAAGCCTATATGGATTTATTTGGATACAATGTATATGCTTTTATCAATATATATCATTGTATAGCCTTACAAATTTTTGATTAAAAAAAATCTTATTTTTCTATATTGTATATGCTTGAATGTTGTATGAATAGATTTTGTTTATATCTAATGCTTATATAATTACTGTCGATTTCTCAATAAGGTCCATCTAATTAGTATTGTGTAAATAAGCTCCATTCTTGGTGGTTTGTATCCTTCACAATGCTTCAATTACTTGTGCTTCACTTATTCACATGTATGCTTCACTTATTCAAGTGTATACTTCACATATATTGTGTGTATTCATGTGTATGCTTCATGATTCCAATGTATAATTCACGTGTTCATGTGTATTCTTCACGATTCATGTATTCATGTATTTGTGTGTATGTTTCATGCTTCTTGAGTTCTATTGTTGTCTAGTCGCAAGGATTTTAACACCAAAAGGTATCAAGTGAACTGTAAGAGCTCCTTCCCATAAAAAAATATCATAGCAAAATGTATTGCTTTTAATTCATGGCCGAGGTTGGGATCCAACAACTAATGGTATTGATTGTAAAGCTTAGCAATCATTGCATTTTCATCTATAGAACAAGTGGATATTTCAAACCTCATGGGCATATATATATACCTCTATGAACTTGTATGATCGTGCATCAAAACACATGATAGTTGTTGATCCAACCAACAAAATTTATTTGCATCTACTAATATCACAACACTTGACATTTCATTAAATGAAATCAATGCACAAGTCAGTTTTATTGATATTATGAAGATATTAGATGTGTATGAACAACAATATAAGCTTGATTTCTAGATGCATCACCCATGTGGAGTTATCACATTTCTCCCATATTCATCATTTAAATAAGTTAAAAAACTTCCTTCCATTTTCTATGCATGAAATAACATGAAAAATCATTGGGAAACATGGTCCTATAACTGCCACCACATCACGTTTTATAAATCCAAAACAAAAAAAACCATACGTCATGGATATTGAATATCCAAATCCAATGTTTCACTAGTAGGCTGAGTTTTGCATCTTAGCAAGGGTGCACTATTCGGTGACAACAACTATAGTTCATACTCTTAAGGGATTCAGTCAGTTGAATGTAGCTCAAAGTGATTCGACATGTTTGGGTGTGAAATACAACCATGCCTAGTGTAAACATACCCACTCAAAAAAAGTTGGAACAGTTCGTTTGGTCACACAAGTTGCAAAATAAAAGTTGCACCACTTTGGATCTTTGCACTACTTGCATTTAACAAAATTTTCCCCAAGTGAAATGTTGCCACCATGGGAAGACACTTCCAAGATAGAAAAAACAAAGAGAGGTTATTGTAGAGGGGCCTAACGCGATCCCATAGGCTTAGACAAGAAGTTCTTAAGTGTCACGATGCCCGAGTAACAACCCGTCAAAGATTGCAACCATTTTGCACTTCAGACTCTTAAGGGATATAACTGGTTGAATGTAGCTCAGAGCGATTTGCTGCATTTGGGTACGAAAGAGGACCATGCCTAGTGTAAATGTACCCACTCAGACGTGTTGGAATAGTCTATTTGGTCACACGAGTTGCAGAATGAAAGTTGCACCACTTTGCAACTTTGCACTACTTGCATTTGACAACTTTTTTCCGAAGCAAAATTTTTCCACCACAAGTTGAAGCCTTCAAGATAGAAAAAAATGAGAGAGGTTATTGTAGAGGGGCCCAACGCGATCCCATAGGCTCGAATGAGAAGTTTCTAAGCATCACGATATTTGAGTTACAACCCGTCTAAGATTGTAGCCATTTTGCACTTCAGACTCTTAAGGG
This sequence comes from Sequoiadendron giganteum, assembly GCA_007115665.2. Lineage (NCBI taxonomy): Eukaryota > Viridiplantae > Streptophyta > Pinopsida > Cupressales > Cupressaceae > Sequoiadendron > Sequoiadendron giganteum. The sequence continues at coordinate 590,421,311 of CM021102.1, forward strand.
ATTCAATTGGTTGAACATAGCTCAAAGTAATTCAATGTGTTTGGGTGCAAAAGAGGACCATGCCTAGCATAAAAATACCCACCTGGTTGGATCAGTTTGTTTGGTCACACGAGTTGCAGAACAAAAGGTGCACCACTTTGCAACTTTGTATTACTTGCATTTGACAATTTTCCCCCAAACAAAATGTCACCACCACAGGAAGATGCCTCTAAAATAGTGAAAATAAAGAGAGGTGTATAGGGGCCTAACACAATCCCATAGGCTCATACAAAAAGTTTCTAAGTGTCATAGTGTCTAAGTAACAACCCGTCAAAGATTGCAACCATTTTGAGCTTTAGACTCTTAAGGGATTCAACATGTTGAACGTAGTTCAGAGTGATTTGACGTGTTTGGGTGTGAAACAGGACCATGCCTAGAATAAAAATACCCACCCAAATGCGTTGGAACAGTTTTTTTGGTCACATGAGTTACATAAACGCTCCTTGCATTTGACAACTTTTTACCCAAGCAAAATGTCACTACCATAGAAAGAGACCTCCGAGATAGAAAAAAATGAGAGAGGTTATTATAGAGGGGTCCAACGCAATCTCATAGGATCATACAAGAAGTTTATAAGCATCATGGTGTTTGAGTAACAACCCATCGAAGATTGTAACCATTTTGTAGTTCAAACTCTTTAGAGATTCTGTCGGTTGAACGTAGCTCAAAGAGATTTGGCATGTTTGGGTGCGAAAAAGGACCATTCCTAGCGTAAACATACCCACTCGAATGTGTTGGAATAGTTGGTTTGGTCATATGAGTTATAGAACAAAATTTGTACCAGGGAAAACTTTAGTGGCGAATCTTCGCCAATTGGTGAATAATAGAAATCGGGAGCTCCAAAAATGGCAAATAGTACAAGCTAAAACAAAGACTGAATCGGTAGGTTTTTATAAAAAATAATTTCGGCTCAATTAATTCGCCATGTAAATGATGCATCATTGGCACTGATTCACCAGTAGTTTATACAGTAAAATTTAAAAGTATTAATAATATTTGCCAGTAATATTGTGTAATTTCAGAGAATCAAGAAGGAAATCTACTATATTCATTCCAAACTCCAAGAAAGACATCTGATCAAAGCTCTGTTTGATCTCCACTGTTCAGTGTTTCCAATAGTTCATGATATACGTCATCATCGTTGTATTGGCATGACATCCCTAAGTGTCCCACTGATGATGTTCACTCACGCCAAAAAGGCTTCCATACTCCACCTGGGGTCCACCAAGGTACAGGTATGCCACTTGTGTAATTTCGGAGAATCATGAAGGGAATCTACAATATTCGCGCGAAGCTCCCGGAAAGAGATCCGATCAAAGCTTTGTTTGATCTCCACCATTCACTGTTGCCAATAGTTCATGACATACGTCATCATCGTTGTATCGGCAGAACATCCCTAAGTGTCCCACCAATGATGTTCACCCATGCCGATATTTGCTCACAAATTGAACTTGCAGCCGTCCGATTTAGTCTTACTTTTCAAGTGAGATTTTTTTAAAACACTTCATTTGTGTGTGTTCCAATGCATTTTCAATAGTGAATTTATGCTTGGTGGTGAGGGGCTCTACCCCTTGACCCCACCTGTATCGCGATAGGAGTGTGTCGAGGCCGCTGTCCTCGAACCCCGCGAGGGGGTGTTTCCCCCTCGACCCCCACAAGGGGGCTCTGGCCCCTTGACCCTGCTAGTGGCTGCCACCCCCGGGCCCCTACTTCAATATTAAAAAAAAAAAAAAATATATGGGGCAACTGCATCGACCAACTATGCAAATTTTTAAAGGAGAGATTTGCCATTGTAATTAATATTTTTAGTGATTATTCACTAGGATTCTCCACTGTGCTTATTATTTTTACCAATTATTCATGAAGATTCGCCAGGATTTTACAATTTTTTAATATTGTGCATAAGATTCGCTAGGAAAATTAATATTTTTTTCAAATAAAAGGAAAGATTCGCCAGGATTTTACACCTTTGCTGAGGGGGGGGTTTCCTAAAGTTATCCCTTAATTTTGCACCATTTTGCAACTTTGCACTACTTAGATTTGATAACTTTTTCCCCAAGCGAAATGTCGCCACCACAGAAAGACACCTTCGAGATAGCAATAAAAAAGAGAGGTTATTTTATAGGGGCCCCATGTGATCCCATAGTATTAGATGAAAAGTTTATAACTGTCACGGTGTCCGAGTAAAAACCCGTCAAATATTATAGCCATTTTTCACTTCAGACTCTTCAGCTCGATTCTGTCGGTTGAACGTAGGTCAAAGAAATTCGGCATGTTTGGGTGTCACAGAGGACCATGCCTAGTGTAAATGTACCCACCTAAACGTGTTGGAACATTTTGTTTAGTCACACAAGTTGCAGAATGAAAGCTGCACCACTTTGCAACTTTGCACTACTTACATTTTATAATTTTTTTCCCAAGCGAAATATCACCACCATGGGAAGACGTCTTCGAGATAGTGAAAAAAATGGAGGTTATTGTAGAGGGGCCCACCGCAATCCCATAGGCTCAGATGAGAAGTTTCTAAGCATCACGGTGTTCGAATAACAAATTGTCGAAGATTGCAACTATTTTGCACTTCAGACTCTTAAGGGATTCAACGAGTTGAACGTAGATTAGAGAGATTTTGTGTGTTTGGGTGAAAAAGAGGACCATTCCTAGCATAAATGTACCCACTTGGATGTGTTGGAATAGTTCATTTCGTCACACAATTTGTAAAATGAAAATTGCACCACTTTGCAACTTTGCACTACTTGCATTTGACAACTTTTTCCCTAAGCGAAATGTCGCCACCGCGAGAAGACACCTCTGAGATAGAAAAAACCAAGAGAGGTTATTGTAGAGGGGCCCAACGCGATCCCATAGGATTAGATGAGAATTTTCTAAGCATCTCAGTGTTTGAGTAACAACCCATCGAAGATTGCATCCATTTTGCACTTTAGACTCTTAAGGAATTCTACTGGTTGAATGTAGCTCAGAGTGGTTCGACGTGTTTGGGTGTAAAAGAGGACCATTCCTAGCATAAACGTACCAACCCAAATATGTTGGAATAGTTCTTTTCATCACACGAGTTTTCGAACGAAAGTTGCACCACTTTGCAACTTTGCACCTCTTGTATTTGACAACTTTCTCCCCAAGAAAAATGTCACCACCACAGGAAGATGCCTCCAAGATAGCAAAAATCAAGAGAGGTTATTGTAGAGGGTACCCACGCAATCCCATATTATTAGACGATAAGTTTATAAGGATCACGGTGTCTAAGTAATAGCCTGCCGAAGATTGCAACCATTTTGCACTTTAGACTCTTAAGGGATTCAATTGGTTAAACGTAGCTCAAAGCGATTTGGTGTGTTTGGGTGAAAAAGAGGACCATGCCTAGCGTAAATGTAGACACAAAGATACGTTGGAACAATTCGTTTGGTCACACAAGCTGCAGAATGAAGGTTGCACCAGTTTGCAACTTTGCACTACTTGCATTTGACATCTTTTCCCCCAAGCGAAATGTCGCCACCACAGGAAAAAACCTCTAAAATAGTGAAAACCAAGAGAGGTTATTGTAGAGAGTCTCAATTTGATCCAATAGGCTTAGACGATAAGTTTTTAAGCATCATGGTGTCCAAGTAACAACCCTTCGAAGATTACAATCATTTTGTATTTCAGACTCTTAAGGGATCATGTCGATTGAACGTAGCTCAGAGCGATTCGACATGTTTGGGTGTGAAAGAGGACCATGCCTAGTGTAAAATTATGCACCTAGATGTGTTGGAATAGTTCATTTGGTCACACGAGCTGCAGAATGAAAGTTGCACCACTTTGCAACTTTGTACTACTTGCATTTGATAATTTTTTCTCCATGGGAAATGTCACCACTAGGGGAAGACGCCTCCAAGATAGAAAAAACTGAGAGAGGTTATTGTAGAGGGGCCCAACATGATCTCATAGGCTTAGATGATAATTTTCTAAGTATCATGGTGTCCAAGTAATAGCCCATCAAAGATTGCAGCCATTTTGTATTTCAGACTCTCAAGGGATCCAACCGATTGAACGTAGCTCATAGCGATTTGGCATGTCTGGGTATGAAATAGAACCATTCCTAGTGTAAAAATACCCACTTGGACATGTTGGAATAGTTTTTTTGGTCACACGAGTCACGGAAAGAAAGTTGCACCACTTTCCAACTTTGCACTACTTGCATTTGACAAATTTTTCCCCAAGTGAAATGTCACCACCACAAAAAGATGCCTCTGAGATAGAAAAAATCAAGAGAGGTTATTGTAGAGGGGCCCAACATGATCCCATAGGCCTAGACGATAAGTTTCTAAGCATCACAGTGTTTGAGTAACAACTCGTCGAAGATTGTAGCCATTTTGCACTTCGTACTCTTAAGGGATTATGTTGGTTGAACGTAATTTGGAGCGATTCAACGTGTTTGGATGTGAAAGTGGACCATTTCTAGTGTAAAGATACCCAGATGAACACATTGGAATAGTTCATTTAGTCACACGAGTTGTAGAATGAAAGTTGCACCACTTTACAACTTTGCACTACGTGAATTTGATAACTTTTTCCCCAAGTGAATTGTCGCCACCACTGAAAGACGCCTCCGAGAAAGTGAAAACTAAAAGAGGTTATTTTAGAAGGAACCAACACAATCTCATAGGATTAGATGAGAAGTTTCTAAGCATCACAGTGTCTGAGTAACAACTTGTCGAAGATTGCAGCCATTTTGCACTTCAGACTCTTAAGGGATTATGTCGATTGAACGTAGTTTAGAGTGATTCAGTGTGTTTGGGTGCGAAAGAGGACCATGCCTAACATAAACATACCCACCCGAATGCATTGGAATATTTTTTTGGTCACATGAGTTGCAAAATGAAATTTGGACCACAAAGGAAAAGATAATACTCAGAGAACAACCATTATGTATTTAAGTCAAAGGTTTTTTTATTTTATGAAAAAAGAATTGAAAAGGTGTTTTAATTATTTCATGGGGCTTATTTTCATTATATTTACGTGCATGATTGAAAAGGGATTAAGTTTCATCTTTTATTTTTGAGTTTGGATCAATAACAGTGCATCATTTATGCATTTTGTCAATAAACCATAATGCTAATTTGTGCATTGGAACGTTGTATCATGGAATTTTGAGTCCAAAAATGGTTGAAAATAATCATGATATGTTTTTAATAACCCGAGACAACCCAAGGTATGTGCTCATGTTTTTCCATCCTTTGTTTGTTCTATTGGCCATGTGACTATGTTTCCAAAGTTGACAAGAGCACCAAATGCCAAGTGACTGTTTGGAGAGATTGGTTGGTTGAAGAATGTTTGGGAGTTGTCAAAGGTGTTGGAGGGTATTGAGACATTGTTTCCCCTAGTGTTCATGTTGTTCTGCCCTTGTTGGTGTTTTTTTCCTTCCTTGGATGCCCACTAGGCTAGGTTGTCAATGGTGGCAACGTGTACTAAGATGTCTTGTGCATTGCTTTTCAATGAAGCCCTTGAAGGTTGACTAAGATTATGTAAAGAGACAATTTTAAATATGCCTTTGTACAATAGAAGGCATTGTTTTAGATTTTGTCAACTAACTTTAAATGTAATATACACATTTAATTGAGGCATATATTAAGGAATATATAGATTTGCATGTATTAATTTATCATTAATTTTGTATATCAAAAAATACACTAAGTCAATAACAACTATTACAATAGTGATGTAAGAACATCTTGAAAATCCTTCCATTTCTCAATACTTGTAGCAATGCAGGGAAATATTCCTCCCATTTGTAACCCAGATCATGAAATATATTATACAAGAATAAACAAAAGGAGTTGTTGCCCAATTTGTTTTCTCCAATCCACCTCAGGTGGCCCAGTTATTTGCATTCCAAAATGCTCCAAAACATGTACATCCCCTACTCCCTTGGAAACACATGGGTAGTAGCCTCTTTGTGGTTGTGTACTCTCACTAAAATTTGGTCCACAAAAAACTTTCAAAAACCTAACAATTTCATACATGGACTCACATAAAAATCGTTGAAAGACCAATAAATTAATAATGTTAGACATACACCTTCTAACCAGATCTATTATCACCTTCATGCATGCTACAAGTAGATTGATTGAAGGTCCTGCAATGGTGATGTGGCCCATCTTTCGCTACTTTCTCATCTCTCGATGATCCTACGTATAAATTTCAAATATATATAAACATAATTAACATAAAACGTGTAGCATATAAGAATCCAACAAATCTACAAAATGGAAAAGAAAGAGAAGATTGAAAACCAGAAAATGCACCAGCAATCGATGTTGTTCTTTTCTTAAGTTGATAATCTTTAATGAAGCCTTTTCCTTTTTTCTCCTTCACTAGTCTTGCATATCTCATCACTAAAGCAAACATATAATTAATAAGTCAGTTAAAAGATAGTCACAAATGCATCAATGACAGTCCTAAATACATATGACATCAAACACCAATAGAGAATACCAACTTAAAGGTAGTCAATAAAGAGAAACATATAATTATCGTTTTGCAAATTAACAAAATGCAATTTTGCAAACCATTCTACAATCAAACTTAAACGCTTGAAAGAAAGCAGTGATCAATAACATGAATGTACAAATTCAATGTGCATACTTATAAATCAATCTAGGAAACCATTCAGGTCTGCTCTACTCTTTATTGTGTCAAGTATTGCCCATGGTCTGACTCACACACTTTCCACAAGTTCTTGTTTGCAGGTCTGCCCTTATATTTGATCAAATGAATGTTGGTTGTACAACAAGGTTCGAGTAGTGAAGAATCTTTTGATGCGTGTCGAAGTCCTTAAACAACCAAACTACAACATTCTTAACTGGGTACCTTCTAAGCCATGTTCCTGTAACAACCACTGAACCTATAGGATATTCTATTTTTTCTCCATCTATAACTGGGGCCTCCAATTTATTTTTGGCATCAATACGACACAGGTAATAATTTGTACCCATTTCATTGTCTTCATTTGTAATCACCTGTATAAACATTGCCTGCATTGATATGTTCATCTTGTTAGATGTATTTAATGAACATCAAAATAAAACCTAAAAGTAAGATATATAACCTGGTTCTAGTAGGTCTGATACATGATCAAAGTCGACGGATGATTGCATCTCCATGACTTGTAGAGCCATCGCGAGCTGATAAGTGTCAAGTGGTGTTAAACTTCTTACAGGCCATCCGTCAACTCACTTTGTTGACTCACAATCATTCCATGCTTGAAGTGTACATGCATAACAAAAATATGGCATCTTCCATGTATGGATAGTCCATGTACTTGCATTGGAGCTTCTAAAAGAGTGTAGCTTGCTTGATCCTATTAGTGTACAACAATCCTCATATTTTGCAATGTTAGTATCATCTACTAAATGAAAAAATCTTGGAACTAAAAAATTACCTTCACTACTTGGGCCCATTGCATGATTGTACCACTTGATAATTGATCTTGCATCTGTCAAATCTACACTATATTTGTACTTTAACTCTTCTCGTGCTAAGACTCTTTTGATACATGCACCTGCTCCATCATGCTCCCCCTTTCCATGCCCGACCTCTAAGAAGTTCCACATATGGGGAACACCACTGATCCTATGCATCCTGCTCACCAAGTAAAACATTATGGAGTTCTTAAATTGTGATGTACAATTATTTGACCATATGATATGTTCATTGAATGATATTCCCCTGATAGCCAGATCAACATAGAACATATGAAAGCAACCTTGCACAAAATTTGTAGAATGTGTGCGATCATCACTGATGTAAAAGTGATACTCCCTCAATACTTTCCTGTTATCCTCTATTTTATCATTTGCATGAATGAATGTTATTTGCATAAATATAGCAACCTACATGGAGTTGTAGTATTGTGATTGCACCTTGTTTTGTGATTATAATGTGTAGTTCTCCATGAAGTCAACAACTGAAACAATGCTATGAAGTGGAAACATGTCCTTGCATAACTTGAACTGTGAGTCCAACCATTGATCTCTATGTGTATGCTTTGCATACTCATAGACCACCTAGTCATGAAAAAATTCCCATAAACTGATACATTGGAATCTTATCGCTGACCAATTCACACTTCTTTGCTTCTTTCCCATCTTTTAGACTATAGACCACTGTCTTGTATTTTCCAAATTCCACAATTTTGTCTCCAATAGTGTGTGTACTACCCATGTGTTGGCGAATTGGAAAATGTTGCATGCCACCACAATGATCAGATGTGCCATCCAAACATGACTTCTTGTAAAAAAATTGACCATCCACTCTTTCACATAAAATGGAAGTTAAGAATTCCCCTGAGGATTTAGGTGGAGGTCTTATGTTACATTCTTGCAAAACATTGTTAGTATGCATATCTACATATATATGTTGATAACCATCATAATGGTTAGAAAAATCAATATGTACTCTGCAACAACAAGTAGTGCATGTGTGATTTATTTTGACATAAAAAGGCTTTAGCATTTCAAAATAACTTTGACATATTTTAATTTCAAGAAACTTCCATACAAAATCAACAAAAAATTGGGTTTAAGAGGTATCCAAATAATGTTTTGGATGTGGCTCACGGATTTTATTACCAATTCTCCTTCTTACAACTTATCTTTTATTGGGAGAGGTCCTTGTGCTATCCTTCCAATAATCTACTATTATAGATATCCAAGATTGAGCAATTCTTTTATCTTTTCATGGCACTCTACCCGAGAATGCCCATAACTCATTGCTATTTGGATCCTCCACTATTTCATGCCTTCCTTTGGCTCTCATTAGAGATGATCTACTTATTTTCAAAGACTTACTTGTCTTTGTAAGGTTAACCTTGTTCCTTTTTTTTTTGCTTAATAGTTTTGTCATCACACATCGTGTGGCACAACTATCCTTCGTGTGTGAGGTAGAACCCACACTCTCATATGCACTCATCATGTTCTTTACAATGGAATTTTCACTTGAGTCATTCAAAACTCTTAGCCCAAGTTCCTTCATGGTGGACCTAAATTTGAGTTGCCTCATCATTTCAATAAATAGTCGACATCTTCCACCCTCACTTAGCTTCTAAAAAAAAAAACTCCATATCCTCTGTGCATATCTTTGTCATGAACGTTTTGGAATCTTATTAGGAATCCATTTAAAAACATTGGAATCAATATCAATAAAAAATGTAGGTTTTCTATGCAAAACTCTAGGAGGAGTTCTCAAATGTAAATTTGTGTCAACATTAGGAATGCCAACAACATCGGGGATAGATCGTGTACCTTCAATTGGAGGTACAATTGATGACATACCTTGAGATTGACATGTAAACGATGTTGTAACTCCAAATTGAGATGTCGTTTGTGGAGTGCCTTCAAATAGAGATGTGTTTGTTGATGTACATTCAAAACACAATGTTGTTGATGGTGTATCTTCAATTGGAGATGTGATTTTTGATGTACTTGGAAAATCACATGTTGTTGATGGTGTGTCTTCAGCTGGAGATGTGCATTGAAATTCACCTATGGTTGATGATGTGCCCCCAAATTTGAGATCTATTTGTGTCCTTCCATGAATTTTTTTCATTTGTGCCCTTTATTTTTCCAATTGGAAATCTCTCTTAGATTGCACAGTAATTTCTGGTTGTATGGGCTGCAATTCCTTTGCTTCACAAGCTACAATTTTTGATTCTCTTCTCCTTGCATTTTTAACTTCACATTCTTCCGGTGTTAGAGCCTTTGGTTGTTTCCTTGGAATGACGTTGAATGATACATGTTCACAAACACACTTAGAACAAAAGTAAGTAATGCATTTTATGAAACATATTGATATCGTTGATTACATTGCATTTTATGAAACACATCAAAGTATTTTATGAAAGAAGGCAATGAGCTGTTTGGAATTATCAAACATGTCTATGCTACAACATTTTTAATTCATACATCTACCTCCATACTGCAAGAAAAGTAAGTAATACATTTTTTCAAACATATCCATACCACTTATTACATTGCATTATATGAAACACACCAAACATTTTATGAAACATATTGATATCACTAATTACCTTGCATTGCATATCTTTGAAAATCAAAGCATAACTTTTTTGGAATAATGAAGAACATATCATTATGCAAATTTTGTGTTATCATTGATGTCACCATGTTATATGAGTTGCAACTGCAAGTTTAAATTCAAAGTTGATCCGGTATTTTGAAATGTCCTCTGGTATTTTGGTTCGTAATCCTCTGTTAATGAATATATTTCATTTCAGTTTTTGGAGATGGTACTTGGTTGTTAGAAGGTTTTAATTTTAGAATTCTAGGTGTACAGGTGCTCGTACGATGAGTTGGCACCATTCTGTTGTTACATTTTTCTATTAGGTCTATCTCTGACCGACCTAATGCATAGTTGATGTTGTAATGGATTTTTTGTTTTTGTATTGTGGATGTATGTGTGACCTATCCTAGGTCCAAGCCAACATGTTACAGCATGCTACATGCTTGAATTATTTTTGGAAATATTTTGTACATGTTTGAAGCTGACAAGTAATCTTTTTGGTGAATAAGGGTTGCATCTAATTAGGCCGACCTAATTGATGCTTGTGGATGAGTTAGATATATATATTGGATAATTTTGAGATTGAAGATGATGAAATGAATGCGAATACGAATAAATGCGAATATATGTCTGCTGGTATGCAAGTTTACCGAGCATCAAAGGAACTAAATCTGCACTTGTTAGGTGTAACTCCATCAGTTCATATTCTGGGTGTAAGCCATTTTGTTATTGTATCTTTGTAGGCAGTGAGCCTCTCATTTTGAATAGTGAGTCCTGGCAGTGAGCTACCCTTTATAATATCTTATAACTAGTTATACTATATTGTGAGCTAACCCTCACCATGGTTTTCCCATTCTAGGTTTTCCACGTAAAAATCTTGGTGTTCATGCGTTGTGTGTTTTTATATTTTGTTAATGCTCTTGCTCATTTTTATTGTTATATGCATTAGAGTAATTGGATGGTGTTTGTTCAATAAGTTTAAGAAGATACTGATTCTCCCCCCCTCTTAGTATCTTGGATATTCAACAATTGGTATCAGAGCTTGGTTCCTCTGAAGAAGCCTATCAACTTGAGGAAGATCTTAAATATTGAACAAATGGATGATAAAGAAGAACTCCAGACAACCCTTGATGATCTTGACAAAGCTCAAAATGAAAGAAGAGATCTAAAAGAAAATATTGACGAGGAAAATGAATGCATCCAAAAATTGAAAGAGCAATTGAAGAAATTCAATGAAAAACTCAGAGAAGTAAGTGAGCAATTAAAACAAGAAAATGAAGAGATTACCAGATTGAAGGTGCAAGTGGAGGAAAATAAGAGAATTGAAGATTATCTGAATACAATGGTGCAAAGAAAGGCTGATGAGTGCTCAAAGCTTGAACAAGAAGTGGTAAACCTGAGAACAGATTTAGAAAAAAGAAAAAGTTTGTGAAGATAGTTTCAAAACAAGCTCCACCAAGCTTGATGAATTGATTGCATGACATAAACCATCTAAAGACAAAGGTGGTTGGGACTGGAAACAGGTGAAAGCTCAAAAGCTATGAAGACCTCAAACATAGTGAACAATGAAAAGACTCAAGGTAAAGGAAAACAAACAAAGAACTCAAGAAGCTTTACTAGGAGATTGCCTATCAGATAACCAAATGCTCAAAGGTACCCATCTTTCAATGGTGTTTTTTTTTTCATGCAATAAATTTGTTACAAGGCAACAAAGTGTAGAAGTGGAATAAACCTGTATGCTGGATCCTTCTCCGGACAATGTTTTGCATGGAAGAAAGTTGGACATAGAGCTAGTGAATGCAAATCTCAGATGATGAATTGGTTTAATGGAGGTAGAATGAATCAATCTTTTATTGGCTACTGCTATACTTGTAATAAGTTTTGGACACACAACAAAATAATGTAGATCAAAGGTGAATGGAGGTCAAACAAATTAGAAAAGTGTTGTTTGCTATAATTGCAATAAACCTGGACACATTTCAAGAGTATGCAAAAGTAAAGGGGGAAAGCAATCTAATTTGGTAAAGAAGATGAACCAGTGAAGAAAATTGACAAAAATGAGGTTAAGCAATAAATGAAAAAGATATGGAAAAATAAAGTAGATCCAGAAACATCAAATGCATTTGTGCCCTCATTCGGTATAGACAATTCCTCTGGGAATTAGTCCCAACGTGGTCTTAGGGGAGCTTTAACAGAAAATTGTTCAAAACCCCTAGATATTTGACATGTCAGTATTTGGCATGAAGATATGTTGTAAGGAATGGATAAAAAAACAAAGGTTATGCAAAAGAAACTAGAAGAAAATATGCAGGCATGATCTTTTGTAGAGGAAATTAGGGTTTTTCAATGTAATAGAAGGGTTTTTTATTAGATTTTCGAATTCCTTCACATTTAATGCAAATTAGGGAATCACATTGATCTATAAAGTGAAATTGTAAAGTATTTTTAATCACTTGTGCATTTGAAGAAAGTGGAGAGTGATTTGAAGCATTCTTGAGAGATTTGGAGAGCGAGCTATGCAAACCCTAGTTTTGGTTTTTCGCGAAGGAAAAAGGTATTTTACTCTTCTATTTTGCTGTGGGTTTGTTTAAGTATTCTTTCTGAAATTATTAGAGCTTGATGTGTGAAAAATGGTAACCCCTATAGTCGTAAAAACATCAGAAAGACCTATACCTTCCTAAAAGAAATATTCTATGAAGGTTTTTTGAAGATGACCCTCTGGGCACCTTCTCATCGATTTCTCATGGTGTCATACCCACTGAAGACACTAGGATGTACATTCGAGTTAAAACTGATGAATATGATCATAGAAAATTGATAGACATTTGGCAGAATGATCTCATCGAGGATAATTTCTTGATAAAACCCAAGCATTCAAATATTGTTGCAAAGAAGTTGGATCGATGGAATTCCTTTCCTAACTTCAGCTCCATTGTTGATGATAAATATGTTAAACCAGCTCTCAACAGAATGCATGACAAGTTCTTTTGAATTGAAAAACCTCATCTTATAACTAAGGAAGTGATTAAGGCAGCTATCAGACCTTGTGACACTGGACTGGTACCAGTGCTGAAGTCTATGAAGAATGAAGTGGTGTTGGAACTCACCAGAGCTACATTTGACAAAAGGGCTCTTGCAACGAAGCTTTGTAACTAATCCTACTATAAATTATTCATCTATAATGATCAGACACAAGATCTACTTCACAAATAGAGAAAATTCAGTGTCTGCTACAACAATTTACACAGGATATGACATGGTAGCTAATGGTGTTGATTATGATTTATGTGAACTTCTTCGACAACAGTTTTTTGAGAATCTAAAGATGTCAAAGGAAAAGAAATATGCATTTAAGTTTGGTTCCTTGATTGTGTTTTTGTTGTTCTACTTTCTTAGAAAACTTCCCGAAAGAGATGATGTAGTAATTTGGGACACATCCATACCGGGTGCACATCAAATTTTTGATTATTTGCACAATTTGGTGATTTGAAGAGTCGAGATAATTCTATGACAAGATTCTTTGTTGTGTTCAAAAGCAACATGAATTCAAAAGAGAAAGGATTCCAAAGAAAGTTGTTGAGAAGTATAAGGATGATATCATATTTCATGTCTCCTCTAATGAGTGCATTGTTGAATTTTTTGAACCCCAGATCATATGGATTAAACCTTTGGGGTATGAGATTACAGAGGATGAATATGAAGGCTATGAACAAGTTTTTTTGAAAATTTTGAAAGATATCAGTGAACCTAGAGTTGGCACATATGTAGAAAAATCTATGGAAGTTCCCTTGGAGCATAAGAAGCCTACGATGAGAAATAAGGTAGATGAGATTCTTAGAAAGTCTAGCTTCACTAATGAGAAGATTGCAAAAGGAAGAGCCTTGGGAGAGCAGGATATTGGAGAATCATCAAGTCTAAGGAAATTTGACATAAATGCTCCTTCAAAACTAGCTTCTAGCCCTGCAACAATAAAATTAGAGCCTAGTGCTCCTAGTAAAGGTAAAGGCTTAGCTCCTTTCAGACCTACTACAAGATCTGGTAAAATAAAAGGAATTCCTTCAGTGGTACCTGTCAAGTGGGAAAAGAAGGAAAAGGCTACAAGGGAAAAGAACCTCAGCATCACCGAAGAACAAGAGAAAGAGGAGGAAGACCTTGCAACAAAATTGGTAAGAAAGAAGAGAGGAAGCATGTCCTCTGGTGAAGGTGCTTCATAGGAAAGAAGTGTTGGTTCTAAAAGATTTCATTATGTATCATCCTATGAAGAAGATGAAGAACAGAGTTTTGGTGTTCATGTGCACACCAAACCAGAAGCAAAGAAGTCTAAAGTTGCAGAAGAGGTATTTCCAGACCATGAAGAGCAAAAATCCTCTCCAATAAGACCTAGTTCTCCTCTTAGATTAGAGGCTTTGGTAAATAGCTTGGTACATTTTGAAGATATGTTGCAGCCTACACCAAAAATTTATGATCAAAAAGGTAGAGAGGACAAAAAAACATTAATTTTGGCCATTATCCAGTATGTTATCACTTTGGAAGTCAGTTGGGATTATGTCAAGAATAATGTGCCTAAAAAATTGTGGGAGGCCTTGATGAAAAGGAGATCAGAGGCCGTTGAATTGGAAGAGAAGATAAGAAATGAGGATTTTGAGGAAATTGGGTCCTCTTTGACCCCAGATGATTTGGAAACCTTGAAGAAGGTTTGTTCAAAGATGTTCTGGATGAAGAAAAGAGTAAACACCTTGATGACAAGAGACAAGAAGTAGATAAAGAAAATAAGGAAAGAAACTATAGAAGCCATCAGGGGTATGGTTGAGAAATATGGCATGCTTGGTGCACTCCCATCCGGTTCTGCACCTAAGTCAGGAGAAGAAGTCTCTGCAGAGGTTAAGGAAGACATTCCTTCTAGTACAGGTGATACAAAAATTCCTTTGGAAACAAATGATGTAGATATTCCTCCAAAAAAAACTATTATACGTGTCCTTCCAAAAATAAATGTTACAAATGATCCTCTGGAGATTGAGAAACAAAATGAGGAAAATGTTGGATCAGAGAAGCATGTTTTTGTTCCTTCGAAGCGTACTGAAGAAGAAAAGGATAAAGATGAAAGGGATGAAGAAGAAAAGGAAGAAGGTGGAAAAGAAGAAGAATATAAAATAGAGGAAGAAGAAAAGGTAGAAGAAAATGAAGAAGAACGAGTAGAAAAAAAAGAAAGAAATGGGGAATCTACCAAAAAGAATGAAGAAGAAATAAGGTAGGCCATGGAATCACAAAGGTCCTCCGGAGAATCCTCCTCCTCTGATGATGTTTTGAAAGGCTTGTTATCCAAGCAGATCATGTTCTAGTTAGTGATTCCTCTGGAACTTCTACAACTTCCCGTGTTTCAAGGTAGTGTGGATCTAGATAATATTTCTCCTATTCACAAATTGGTGTTAGGGGATGTATTGCATGCATTCGAAAGAAGAGAAATTTTGGAAACACATTAGGAGGGAACAAAGCTTATTGATGATGCCATCAAAGCTTTGCAGGAGGCCACACTCGATACATCAATGGATACATCTCTCACTCTGGTAGAGAATCTGAAGCTTCTATTGGACTCCTTTAAGGAGTATGACTTCGGACTTGGTGAGAAGACAAGGCAAGAGGGTGAAGAGAAATTGGCAAAGAAAAGGCTTTTGGCACTTCATGAAAAGTGTGCTCTGGCACACACTAATGTTCAAAAGAGCCTAGAAATTGTGAAGGATTATGATTTTGAAGCAAATATTGTATTTTCTTATTGCATAAGGTGGTAAGATGCCACATAGAGCATCAAAGATCTCATGGACTCCAATGAGTCTCAGGTGATAGCTATTTCTAGTGCATACAATGCATCCAAAGATAAAGATAGGTCAGCTTGGAAGGCCATCACTACTCACAAAGAGAAATTCTTTATGTTACAGAAGCATAAGGAAGATATTATAAAAAAAAATGGTTTTCTAGGTGACAGTGTGAGAATGGAGTACACTTCGGTGGCCAATGCAAAAAAATAAATAAAATCAACCTGACTCTGGGTACACCGGATGATGCTGAAAAGAGCTTGATAGAGTTGGAATCTCTAAATAGGATGCTGATATCTGCTAAGCGGATTTTGGAGAAAGGCAAGACAACATGGCAAGGCATTCTCAAGGAGCTTTAAAGCTCACCTTCCTCTAGGTAATGTTTCTCAATATTACACATTGTTGGGACATCTTATCAAACTCTACCATAAAAGAAATAAATGTTGCTAAAAAGGAAAAAACAATCCAAACAAGCTAAAGAGGTCTTATACCTTTATTAGATGGTTTATGGGCTAGCTTGTACTGGGAGGGAAAAAAAGAAAAAAACATGGAACAGGAATTGTAGAAATTTCATCTTTCAAACTATTTTTGATGATTGTTCCTACCTTTAATATTTATTGATGTAAAAATTTCAGATTCTAGTGGTACACTATCTTTTTATCAGAAATTATAGTCAATTATGTATTGGTTATCAAACCCTTGAATCACTAACTTATTGACCTTCTTTGAAAATGACACTGACACATGCTAGATAGGTTTTGATTTTCGTTTTCTTTGTAATGGACCAAAAATTGTTGTCGACTATGCACCTATGAAGAAAACTATTTTGCGTAATGGATGATGGCATGCATTCCATTCATGAACAGATCTATGATAATATAAGATATGTAAAACAAATTTTGAGGTTTCAAAGGAAAACCTTTTTCATTGGGAAGGAATATTTGAGAATCACACATGGTAAGTGTTGTAATATCAAGATCTTCCACCAATATCAAATTGTAGCATTCATTCTCCATGTTGTAGAAATCTATCTTAGACCAACCAGAGTGGAAATGTGGGTTGATGTAAATGGGTTTTGTGTCTACAAATGTAAGAGATATATTACCAGTGAGATAGTAATTTCATCCAACTGAAGTAAGTTTATCTAGCTTGGTAACTCAACCTAACTCTGATGTATTGAATCAAATACACTTAAGAGAATATCTAAAGATGTTTTGTTTCAACCATGAACTAGTAATGAAAAATAGTTTTTTTTTTTCAATTGGGCATTTCCTATGTATATATATACACACACAAAAATAAATTAGAAACAATACCTCCAAATTTGATTTAATAGCATAGAGTTTGAACCCAAACCCTATTAAGAATGTCCTGCACATAAATTCTCTTGAAGGACTTGATAGCACAGAGTTTTAGCACAAAACCTCTTGAAAATATCCTGCACATAATTTATCTAGGCTCCCAGGCATTACTTGTAATGATGGCTATTAAATTATACTTGTAAAACGAATTCAAATTCAATTTGGGAACATTCAAATTGACATACATTCAGTAATCGAATTTCTTTGATGTGGCAAAAATTCATCATTTAGTAGGTGTCAATGGGTTTTCTCTCTATTGATTACAATTAATTGATTTAAATTTATCCATTTAACTGTCAAAGCCGCCTCACGCGGATGAAATTGTAAAGCCAGAACCACTCTCCACTCAATAATTTAACATTCTTCCTAGAAAGTTGGAGAGCAACATGAACAAGTAATCAAAATTGGCAGGCCATGTGTCCTACAAAGATTCAACGTTAGCAAACCTTTTAGGGATTTTCTCCAATTAGTATAATGGTTTACTAGTTTGTTTACATTGGCCTGCAAACTTAAAGGAATTTTTTTTATTTGTGTAAGAGTTAAAAAATATTTGAATTGAAGTATAGATGGATTGTATATTATTGATTTCTTTGAATATTTCAATTATATTAGGTTTATGTTTAAATGTTTGTATGTTTATATGGGTTTCCAGAAGTATAGAGATTTTTTTTATGTTTAAAAGTGTGTATGTTTATATTGGTCTTTAAATTTAAAGATAAATTTTTAAGACTTGGACAAAGATTGATCTTTAAGAGGGTTCATGAAGGGTTGTACAAATTGATGGAAGATAATTTAAGTTGTAAAGCAATCTTATATCAATTATAAATATTTTTTAGATTTCTAGATATTTTACAATAGTGTATTCAATTTTGTACCATTGCATTTGATTTCATAGATGTTTTTTAGGTTAGCATTAAAGCCTCTACCATTAAACCTTAAAATATAAACCCTTAAACCCAACTAAACTCTCTACCCTAATCCCTCAATCGTTAAACCCTTAAACCCTAAACCCTAAACCCTAAACCCTCAACCCTTAAACCCTCCAACCCTCAACCCTCAACCCTAAACCCTCAACCCTCAACCCTTAAAATCTCTACCCTCTACCCTAAGCCCAATACCATTTACCCTCAACCCTTAAACCCTTTTAAACCCAACTCAACTATCTACCCTAATCCCTCAACCCTCAACCCTTAAACCCTCCAACCCTCAACCCTCAACCCTAAACCATCAACCCTCAACCCTTAAAACCCTCTACCCTCTACCCTAAGCCCAATACCATTTACCCTCAACCCTTAAACCCTGAACCATCTACCCTCTACCCTTAACCCTCTACCCTCAACCCTCAACCCTCAACCCTCAACCCTTAAACCCTAAAACCCTCAACCCTCAACCCTCAACCCTTAACCCTTAAATCCTAATCTATTAAACCCTCTACCCTTAAACCCTAAACCCTTAAACCTCCACCCTTAACCCTTAAACCATCTACCTTCTACACTCTACCCTCAACCCTCTCTCTCTCTACCATCAACCCTAAAATATCAACCCTCTCTCTCTCTCTACCCTCAACCCTCTACCCTCTACCCTCATACCTTAAACCCTAAAACCCTCAACCCTCAACTCTCTACCCCTCTACCCTTAACCCTTAAACCCTAACCCTTGAAATTCCTACCCTAATCCCTCAACCATCCCAATCCCTCAACCTTAAACATGTCCCTCTACTCCTCCACCCTCAACTTAAACTCCTCAACCCTCACCTCATCCCTTGAACCTCTACCCTCTACCCTTAACCCTAAACTCCTCACCTTCTCTCTCTCTCTCTCTCTCTCTCTCTCTCTCCACCCTCAACCTCTATCCTCAACCCTCAACCCTCAACCCTCAACCCTCAACCCTCTACCCTCTACCCTCTACCTTGAACCCTTAAACTCTGAACCCTAAACCCTTAAACCCAACTAAACTCTCTACCCTAATCTCTCTCTCTACCCTTAACCCTCAACCCTCAACCCTCAACCCTCTACCCTCAACCCTCTACCCTCTACCCTCTACCCTTAAACCCTTAAATCCTTAAATCCTCAACCCTCAACCCTCAACCGTCTACCCTTAACCCTTAAACCCTCAACCCTAAACCCTGAGAGAGAGGGGGGATGGGGGGAGATACTTGAGAGAGAGAGAGAGGGGTGGGAGGGAGATACCTGAGAGAGAGCGAGGGGTGGGAGGGAGGGATTTCCTAAGAGAGAGATGGAGGGAGGAGAGAGAGAGAGAGGAGATACCCTAGAGAGAGGGAGATAATTGAGAGAGAGAGGAGGTGGGAGGGAGATACCTAAGAGAGAGGGAGAGAGAGGGAGGGGTGGGAGGGAGAGTAGGAGAGATAGTGAGGGGGTGGGAGAGAGGGGGAGTGCTTGAGATGGAGATGGAGAGAGTGAGAGAGAGAGGGGTGGGGGGGATACCTCAGAGAGAGAGAGGGAGGGGGTGGGAGGGAGATACCTGAGAGAGAGGGAGAGAGAGGGAGGGCTGGGAGGGAGAGGGATTGCCTGAGAGAGATGGAGGGAGTGAGAGAGAGATAGAGAGGGGGATACCTGAGAGAGAGAGAGAGGGAGATACTTGAGAGAGAGAGAGAGGGAGGCAGTGAGAGGGAGATGCTTGAGAGAGAGGGAGAGAGAGGTGGGAGGGAGAAACCTGAGAGAGAGGGTGGGAGGGAGAGACTTGAGAGGGAGGGAGAGGGAGACAAAGTGGGAGAGAGGGGGTGGGAGCGAGAGACCTGAGAGAGTAGGAGAGAGAGGGAGAGGGAGAGGGAGATAGAGGTATGGGAGAGAGATATAGGAGAGACCTAAGAGAGAGGGAGAGAGATATGTCTAGAGAGATAGAGGGAGTGAGAGAGAGGGAGGGAGTGGAAGAGAGTGAGAGAGAGAGATAGAAGGATGGGAGAGAGATATAGGAGAGACATGAAAGAGAGAGAGAGAGATAGATGTCGAAAGAGATAGAGGGAGTGAGAAAGAGAGAGAGAGGTGGGAGGGAGATACCTAAGAGAGAGGGAGAGAGAGATGTCCAGAGAGGGGGAGGGGGTGAGAGGGAGAGAGTAGGAGAGAGAGGGAGGGGTGGGAGAGAGATACCTAAGTTAGAGGGAGGAGGTGGGAGGGAGAGGGAGTGCTTGAGATAGAGGTGGAGAGAGTGAGAGAGAGATAGAGGGATGCGAGAGAGATATAGGAGAAACCTAAGAGAGAGGGAGAGAGAGAGACATCTAGAGAGATAGAGGGAGTGAGAGAGAGAGGTGGGAGGG
>CM021102.1:590441968-590568573 GCA_007115665.2 Sequoiadendron giganteum
GAGAGGGAGAGAGAGAGACATCTAGAAAGATAGAGGGAGTGAGAGAGAGAGAGGTGGGAGGGAGATACCTAAGAGAGGGAGAGAGATGTGTCTAGAGAGAGAGGCAGTGAGAGAGAGATACTTGAGAGAGAGGGAGGGGTGGGAGAGAGATACTTGAGAGAGGGAGAGAGGGAGGGGGTGGGAGGGAGAGGGAGTACCCGAGATAGAGGTGGAGAGAGTGTGTGAGAGAGAGATAGAGAGAGAGTAGGAGAGAGAGGGAGTAGGAGATAGAGAGATGGGAGAGAGATATATGAGAGACCTAAGAGAGAGGGAGAGAGAGAGACATCCAAAGAGATATAGGGAGTGAGAGAGAGAGAGATAGAGAGAGAGGGAGGGTGGGAGTGAGATACATAAGACAGAGGGAGAGAGAGATGTACAGAGAGATAGAGGGAGTGAGAGAGAGAGAGAGGGTAGGAGGGAGAGACTTGAGAGAGAGGGAGAAGGAGAGAGGGTGGGAGGGGGAAACTTGAGAGAGAGGGAGAGACCTGAGAGAGAGGGTGAGGGAGACAAAGTGGTAGATAGGGGTGGGAGGAAGAGACCCCGGAGAGGTATAGGAGAGAGAGGAGGAGAGATAGAGGGATGGGAGAGAGATACAAGGAGTGAGAGAGAGACTTGAGAGAGGTAGAGGGGGAGGGAGGGAGAGGAAGTGCTCGAGATAGAGGTATGTGAGAAAAATGGAGGGAGTGAGAGAGAGGGGGGTGGGGGGGAGATACCTAAGAGAGAGAGGGAGGGGGTGGGAGGGAGATACCTAAGAGAGAGGGAGAGAGAGAGGGAGTGAGACATAGAGAGGGCGTGGGAGAGAGAGGGAGTGAGTGAGAGATAGAGAGACCTGCGAGAGGGAGAGAGGGGTAGAGTGGGAGACTTGAGAGAGAGTGAGGGAGGGAGAGACTTGAGTGAGATGGAGAGGGAGAGAGAGTGGGAGAGAGATAAAGGGTGAGAGAGAGAGGGACCTGAGAGAGAGGGAGAGGTGTTGGGAGGGAGATAATTGAGAGAGAGTGAGAGAGATAGAGGGAGTGAGAGAGGGAGGGAGTGGGAGAGAGATAGAGGGAGTGACTGTGAGAGGGAGAGGGGGTAGAATGGGGAGATATGACAAAGAGAGAGAGGGAGAGGGGGTAGGAGGGAGATACTTGAGAGAGAGAGGGGGGTGAGAGGGAGAGACCTGAGAGAGAGAGAGGGGGGTGGGAGAGAGATAGAGGGAGTGGGAGAGAGGAGTGTGTGTATGTGTGAGAGAGAGAAAGATGGGAGGGAGATACTTGAGAGAGTGAGAGAGAGAGGGAGAGAGATAGAGGGAGTGAGAGAGAGAGGGAGAGGGGGTAGGAGGGAGAGACTTGAAATAGAGAAAGATAACAATCTAAGAGAGGGAGATGGAGTGAGAGAGACAAAAATATTAGAGGGGGAGAGAGAGGGAGTGTGAGAAAGGGAGTTGGAGTGATATAGATTTATCTAGGTAGGGTGGGAGGGAATGAGATTTGAGAGAGGGGATTGGAGTGGGAGAGAGTAATGTAGGTAGTGTGGGAGGGAGTGAGACTTGAGAGAGAGAGACTAGATGGATAGAGAGCTATCCAGTTAGGGTAAGGAAGTAGAGAGCATATGAAAGGTAAAACCTCAACTATCCATCTACGATCATAAATCACACTCTCTTAACATTATCAAAGTGGTCGACCAAAGAGAGGGGAAAGTTAGATTTTGTTCAAAGTAGGTCATTTGGTGAGTGCCAAATGACCTACTTTGGATGAGTGAATTGACAGGATTTGCCAAATTTCCTCATATTTTCGTCTGTGCTCACCGTCACATTTGCACATCTTTCAATACGAGTTTATAAAAAAATTGTGCTGTTAACTTCTCTCTTATCTATCTAAATATATAATTCTTTTTTTGTTTTGATTCAGTTAAGGTTTTGATCCATAACTTCTATTGCAAATGCCTCTATTATTGGTCAAAAACCAACATATGCTAGTTTTAGAATAGATTTTTACTTGTTCATCGAAATGTGAAACAAATTACATTTTTTAAAAGTAGATTCCATTCTACACATGATGAAAAAAATTAATTTTTGATTAGTTTTTTAAAAAATTAGGGGGCAAGACGCTCAAATTTTAGCTTTCCAGCATGTGTCCACTTTCAAAACTCATAAAATATTATATATTAATTAAAAAAAATCCTAAAGAATGAGGATAAAATACATGGTGTTAGCTAATTTTTCACCATTCGGTTTTTTGAAATTCAATAAAAAGTTAATCAAAAAGGGGTGAGCCCTCAAGCGCTATGTTGTTTTTTTTATAAAAACATGATCCATTTTGGGCCCCCCTTTTTGAGACCCTTAATCTTCATTAGTTTCAAAAAGAATTAGTAGCTTAGAAACTAGACTTAGAGCACTTCAACTCTTGTTCTTACTACATCTTGAAATTTTGAGCATAACTATTTTCATTTTCTCGTGCAAATCAGATTTTTCTGATTTAAGAAAAAAAAGTGGCATCTTAATAGCCAAAATTGTGTCACAAATCCATGCACTTACCCACCTTGAAGGAATAATTGGCTCATCCTAGAGTGAAACGAGCATCACCATTCAGTCCAAAACGATCGAAAACCTAAGGATCGCTTGTCATTTTGTCAAATTTGGAAAAGTTGATTTTTTTTCTAACAACAAGGATCTTCGTACAAAAATCCGTACAACCCCTATTGCATTCATTTCTGTGCCCGACAATGGTACGGGTTGGTTAAAAAAATAATTTCTCTAGTTTTTTTTCTTCATTTTCCAAAAAACAAATTTTTTTATTTTTTTATTTTGAAAATTAAAAAAAAACACAAAAAAGAGGAGGCAAAAAAAATCTTACTACACAAGGTACTACACATGCATTACCTTGTCATGTATCCTTTTCCATATGGTGGGTATCACGATCAACTCAGGTCGTCGACAATTACTAACCACCAATGACCCTTATCTCTTGGCCTGTGCCAGCCTTCGCTCGTGGTGACCACACACATGAGTGGCCTAAAACCCTACATTGGAATATTTTGAGAATCTTGGAGCTCAACAAATTTGTTGACCCTTCCCAAAATCAAGCGATAAAATCTCCAACAAATCTACAAAATATTTTGTTAGTCAATTTTTTTTAAAGCAAAATGACACTTTTTTTCGTCGCAGGAAACATTCCCTAGAACATTCGTTGACATCATGGTGATGTAAGCATGATGTCACCATAAAACTAATCTCTCCAAGCCTCCATCCTAGCCTTAATTTTCCCTAAAGGAGCTATTTTTTTCTTTTTGGCATAACTTAGGCATACGGTGTCGAAATTGGGCAAACAAGATATCACTGAAAAGTTGGTTCCATCTACTTTCTAGTGGTGCAGGTCTCATTATCAGCATTTGCTGCTAGTTCCTATTATTCTTAGTCAAATTCAGATCTTCATTTTTTGCTTCTGAGCTCATAAATTTTCACTTCTATCTCTAGTTTTCATGATTCCAGTGGCATTGGAAAGGTATTTCATAGATCTTCAGATCCATTCATGAAATTTTTCCAGAATCTACCCCAAGTACATTTTTTTTTTGTGATTTCACATTTCTATCAATTGCTTGGACATCTTAGCACTTGGAAATGATATGTTTGCATTGGATTACATCATTTGATTTGATTTATATGTAATGAGGTTTTTAGTCTTTGATTTTATAACTTGAGGAAGTATCATGGGCTTTTTGTTCATCCTTTTGTGATCAACTTGGAAAAGGATAACTATGAGCTTTAGAAAAATGAAATCCTTACACATCTCAAGTGGCTTGACCTTTTTCCTTACTTATATGGAATCATACCTACACCAGAAAAATTGGGTAGTTTATCAACATAGGATATCATCAAAGATCATATTGTAGGGGTTATATGTTCTAGTGTTGATCTTGACACTATGTGTGTTGTATTAGACATTGAATGTCCCCACTCACTTTAGACTCAACTTTGGGAGATCCATGGAGACCCTCATATCTCTCCATACTTTAGAGAACCTTGAGTATATCACAAGTCTTGCATGTTCCAATGGTTCAAAGACTTGTCTTCATGTTCCCACTCTTTAGATTCATATCTTGCAAACATAACATCCTTGTTTGTAGAGTCTCATATTGCATATTTGGAGGATTACTTTGAGAAAATTCATCTCCTCTTTATTGACAGCCACATCATCATTGTTGTCCCACCATCTTCATCACCTTTGTAGCTTGTTCTATATTAGTCTTCACTAGTTTCTAGATTTACATCATCTCTTTCTAAAATGTGGAAACATGGGCACTTTTAAGAGGCACACTTCATCTGGATTCGGAATCCTGATTCACCCATATTTTTGGATTGGCTTTGATAGGTTGTCACTAGGTCCTACTACTTTAGAATAATTGAATGTCAATTGTTGACTGGGTAGTGTCCAAGGCAGTCTACAGAAGGAGATTATTCAAACAACCCATTTTATATTTTCAATTTTTCTTTTAAACTACAAAGTTCGAGACTAGACCAAAGCCATTACTACTTAACTCGAAAATGATCTTACTCTAAGAAAATCAAGAAATACTAAATTAAAAGGCATAAGACAACTAATCTAGAAAACATTACTACTAAACTAGAAAGCATGGAAACAAGTAAACTAAACAACTGGTAAACTGCAAAAACATAAAAGTAGGGAAACAAACAATTAAGCATCTTCTAAACAATAAAGGAATATTATCAACTACAAAAGAAAAATTATACAAATTAAAGACAATGGTGCTCCGAAACAACTAACTTGACTCTTCAACAACTTATTATTTCCTACTGAACAACAATTTATCTTAAACAAAGGGAATAACTTAATCAATAAAATACTTATCTATCTAGGCTATCTCCCCTCGAGTGGCCAACTCGCGGGCTACTACTTCGTCTTTAACTCACATAAACTACAGATTCTCAAATCCTCTTACGACATACAGTCACCATCATTCAAATTCAATAGTTACCAATAAATAGAAATCAGACAACTCATTTCAACAGTGATTTGCAAATCCATGTAAAACAACATAATGATACTTCTTCTCTGTCTCTTTTATTACTTATGAAATTATAGTTTTATAGATAACTTTCTAACTAGATCCTAAATTTACGATGGCATGGATAGCCATTGAAAAATTCTTCCTTAACTTACAACTAAGTTGATGTATTTAAAGCTTTTAAAACATGTAGAAGGCTCAAGAAGAGCCATAAAGTTTTGAACTACCGAATTTTAAAGAACTAAAACTAAATCTTCGGCGCATCATCCAGGCATCAAGGAGTGGGTTCACAGCATTACTTTGAGGCACGTGCTGGCTAAACTTCTGCAACAGCCGCATGATGACCTGTTAATCCCTACAACAACACTCAAATCAACCCATTAAACCTGCTTTGGACAATTTCCTCAATTGATCAAAAGAAAGAAAGAAAGCATAATTTTTCTTAAAATAAGTAATTACTTCTCCTAAAGTTTAATAAATTGGCACAAGCTTAGGATTGAATTAGCAAGAATGAGCTTTCCAGATTTTATTATGATGAGGTTATTTTTACCTCATCATTTCCTCCCCTACCTAATTTCTGGCGGGTCCTCCTGCTCCATTGTTAAACCCTTGAGTTTTATTCCATTCTTCATAAAGAGTACTGAGATCATGAGTTTTCCTAGTTGATGCATCAAAAGTTTTAGGTTTATGAATGAACCCTCTATGGAACATCACACTCTCTCTCCACTCTTAAAAGAGCCTATCATTCTGCTCTATGGAAATATTAAAAGCCGCGAGTGGATTGAGTAGCAAGGGGGGCCTATATTTCATTCCTATCCACTTTTTTTTTAGTGTTTTCATGATTTTAATTAGAGCATCAACCCTTCTGAATGACCATCTGATGTTTAGAGGAGAAATAACTTCTCTTTTCTTTAAATAACCTAGAAGAGGGGTGAACCTTTCCTCACAGGCATGCCATGCTTTGCCAATTAATTTCTATCCGTTTGCTATGAAATTGTCATAACACATCTTAAGGTTGTTGTCATACCTTTCCCTCATTTTTACATTAACCAAAAGAGACATAAATGTAGCTTTGAACCCCTCAGGCCTTGAATTTGGGGACCTGATCTGAAGACCCACTATTTTCTCTACTTGTCCAAATTATTTTGTTCTATCTTGCCAATGAATTTGATTTCTCATAGTTGAGAGAAATGCTCGCAATTCTACCTCTCCAACAAATAGATTAATAAAGAAATCTGTATGATTTTCTAATAAAAAATCATGCAAAAAGAATTCACAAATTAAATCCTGATCTTCAGGAGTTGATTCTACAAATATTTTTACAAACTCTTTGTCATTAGGCTCATAGGGTTGATCGTTATAGATCCTAAACAGTTTCCATCTTAGCCATTGTTCATTTAAAAACATTGAGTAAATTCTCGATGGCCTTCTACAATTCAACAAATAGTCCATAAGTTGACAGGCATCCTGCTTCCCTCTGTAGGCTTTGTGAAATGACTCCTTTAGGAGCACCAGTTCTTTCTTGAGCCTATGATTTTCAGTTTGGACATTTTTGAGGAAGTAACACTGTTCCATCCATTTTGTTAGCAGAGGCGGAATGCTGACCTGGAACCAATCAGTTACAACTGGTTCAGTTTGAATTGCTTTGGACTCAGTTTGAGGTCTCATGGTGCATTCCTTTAGATCCTCTTCTAGTTCAACTACTCTACTGATAGAAGTGTTCAATTCCCCAGTCTTTATTTTCTTGTCCTCCTCGAAAGCTGAGAGCATGAGCATTAAATTCTATTTTATTTTCCCCATTTCTACATCTTTTTGTGCAATATTCTCACTATAAGTTTTATGCTTTTCATACTGCTCTTGCACTTGTTCCTGCAACTTATAGATGTTTGAATCTTTGTCCTGCAACTGTAGCTTCAAGTCTCTTATTTCTTGATCCCTTTATTTATTATAACAGTTTGTACAACCAACTCCTCTTTCTGCAATTCTATAAATTCGTTATTTTTAGACAATTGCCTCTGTAAATCATCAATTTCTAATTTATACTTTTCTAATTTAGTACTGGTACAATTGGTTTCAATTGTTTCAGCAATTTTATCTACACTAGGTGACAAATTTTCTGGCACACTACAATCCCCTTAAGGTTCTCTGTCCTGAGTTCCATCATTGAAAATTTCCTCTATATGTGTAGAATGGGAAGGAAATACTTCACCTGAATCCTCTCTTTTTAGGGGTGTTTCATCTCCACTGGCTTGCTCTGAAATTTCTATGGGTTCTTGTGGCTACCTAGGATTTTCCTTTTGTGAACTTCTCTCCTTACCCTATATTGGGGTTTCGAAGAATTTAGAAGCCAACCGCTTACTTCTTCTGAGTGGAGGTGATTCCTGCAAAATGATAGGTGTTGGATTTTTCTTTGTTTACTTTTTTCTTGGTTTACTTGTGTCAGAATAAACAATATTAACCTGTTGTTGCAGGTCAGGGGTTTGGAATTTATGACCGCAGAGGTCTGGAAAATCCTCACTAGGAGTGGTGGGATTAAGAGCTTCCGGAGCCAGAGAGCCCTTAGGGGAAGTTGCTCCGGATGATGGAATAGCCTTTTAGGATGATTCCCCTAATTCTATGGTTCTTGCAATTGTAGGCTTCTCCATTTTCTCTAAAAATTTCTCCCATTTCCCTTCGGATTTCTTACAGAATTGATACTTGCAGATTAGCTGAATTAACTCGTGGTGTTTCAAAGACCCAAACCCTATTTTATACCTCTCCATGGATGTATTTAAGGAATCAAATGAGAATTCCGGCATATTAACCCTAAGAGCTGGGTCCTCCTTTCCATGATGTAGATGGGTCAACATATGAAAGGTAGGCCCTACAACTGTGGTAAGCTGACCTTCACAAGTAAAGTACTTTATAATCCATGCAACGACAGTACCCCAAGGTTCTAATATGGAAGTTCTCTGGAACCCCTTGTTTTTCCCCCTGGTACTTATTACTACCATTGGCTATTGGTCTCCCTCTCTAACAAACAATTCAACTAATTTTTGGTACATTACTTGAGAGGTTTCTTTTATATTTATGCCTTTATGCTCTAATCCAGATAAGCGAGAAATAATCTTAGAGCTTACCTTGAAACGCTTCCCTTGAAGTACTGCTTCGCCAAGGGTGTAGTTCTCAGCAAAGGATCTTACTAGCTTTTCATTATGGCCTTCAAATTTCCTGATGAAGTTTAACCACCCTGCTTCCTCGAACAATCTGGAGATGCTACTCAACCCTAGTAATTTTTCCGCTGAATTTGGCTCTACCTTTCTTTTTCCACCCCCCATTTCCTGATTTCATACAATGCAAGAAATTCAATTCCAACAAAAAGTTGCCACGCAGGTTATTTTTGAAAATATTGCCTCTGGAATTACTTTTTTGTTTTATTTGTAGCGTATGCTTCAATGATTTCCAATCTACATGGAGGTTTGCGAAAGGCTTTGCCGTACAAGTGATTGATCGTCGGGTAGCATGAATTACTAATTTGGAAGTGAGGTTCATGCCAATTAATTATTCTTTATTTGAAAATAACTACCTATTTAAAGCGAAAATTAATACTTACCCTTGTTCTGTGATCACTCAAAGATCTTAATCCTCACAGATTTGACAGGATGATGTGAAGGCATTAGTTGAAATGATGACACAGTTATTATGATATGGTGCATAACTCTATGGGTGATGAAGCTATTAATGAGGAGTACGAAGTTGGGTGGCTTACCTACAACTAAAGCAAAAATAGAAAGACAAATGTATTAGATATTTTGGCGGAAGAATCACAAAAAATTTAAAATTTTGAAAAAGGTGGCGGAAGATAACCAAACAAGTTCCAGAGCACATATTTTGGTCAACGTGCTTGAAACGAGTGCATAAGTTCCGGAGCATCGGTTGTGGTGCGACCGAAACAAGAATGAAATGAAGGTTCTAGAGCATTGCTGAAAGATGCGGCCAGAGCATAATGAAATGAAAGGTTCCGGAGCATCGTTGGAAGATGCAGCCGGAGCAGCAACATAATGAAAGGTTCTAGAGCATCTTTTGAAGATGCAACCGAAACAAAAACAAAATGAAAGGTTCTAGAGCATCACTGAAAGATGTAGTCAGAGCAGTAATGAAATGAAAGGTTCCGGAGCATCGCTAAAAGATGCAGCCAGAGCAACAACATAATGAAAGGTTCCAGAGCATTGTTGGAAGATGCAGTTGAAGCAACAAAAAAATGAAAGGTTTGAGTGACATGGAAAATAATCTTCACAACTTTGAACCTTAGTGCAAAATGCCTCCTCATCATGATAAGATCTATTCAAGTTTCGAAGCATCGAGCTTTGAAAAACGTCAAGTTTCGGAGCATCTTTGGAGGGTGCTCCAAAAGTTACTTTCTGCTTTTTGAGAAGTCCTACAAGAATATGGAAAATATTTAGCTAAGTCCAAAAATGACAGAAGATTAAATGAAGGGAAATATATCGGCATACATGTCCATTTATTTATTTATTTATTTTATTATTATTATTTTATTTTATTTATTTATTTTAAACAACAACCTAACATTTTTACTGAATAGACTCTACCATAACAGAATCAACACATTGGACCTCACCTTGCATTTCGACCATCCTTGTAAAGTCTTCCCTATTGACTAGCTTATGGTAGACATGTAAGCGATGACCATTAACCAATAGAGTTCGCGTGTCACCATTGATTGGCTTTAACCAAATAGTTCCTTTTGAAAAAGACTTCCTCAACTTCATAAGGTTGCCCTTATGGTCTTTGTATTTAGAATAAAATAACAAGGCCTAGTCCCCATTGTGAAACTCCATTTCCTTAATATGTTTATCGTGCCATACCTTCCATTGATGCTGAATTAGTTCAGTTTGATGAATGGCATCTAAACGAAGTTCATGCAATTCGCTCAGTTGCCGGACTCTTTCAACTTGGGCTCTTTTTAAATCTAGACCTAATTCCATTTCCGTTCACAGAGTCTGTAACTCAAACTCAATGGGAAGAAGAGGCTTGTTCCCGAAAACTAGCTCATAAGGACTGAATCCAGTCATAGATTTCCAGGTAGTATTGTATGCCCATACAGCTTCAGGGAGCTTCTTGGCCCATTCTTTTCTTCTAGAAGAGACTGATTTTGTCAGAATATTTTCCAGTTCTCTATTAGTCACTTCTACTTGGCCGTTCGCTTGAGGGTGGTAAGGAGATGACTTTCTATGGCTTACCTGGAAATGATTGGTAAATGCTAGAATCACTTGAGACATGAATTGGGGTCCTTGATCAGTTACAATAGTTCGAGGGGCTCCAAATTTAATGAAGACTTTATTATAAAGGAAGTCTGCTACCTGTTCTTCCCTAGCTATTCTCAAGGCTTGAACTTCTGTCCACTTTGTCAAGTAGTCAGTGCAAACCAATATATACTCTTTCCCTTGAGAGGAAGGATCTATGGGTCCAATGAAATCTAAACCCCATTTTTCAAATGGTTCAAGGACTACCTGAGGCTGCAACGTCATTTCCAAAGAAGCAGTTGGTCTTCCTACCCTCTGACATTCATCACAATCATGCACATATTTCTTAATGTCTTTGTTCATTGAGGGCCAATAGTATCCAACACCTAGGACTTTGTGAGAAGTTCTCTTTGTAGAGTAATGTCTTCCCGATGGGTCATCGTGACAGGCCCTCAAAATGCTGTAGGTTTCATCAGCTCTAACACATCTCTTCAAAATCATGTCAGGACCACAATGAAATAATATTCCATGAATCTACTTGAATGGGGCACTCTCCCTAGTTAGTCGCTTCTTTTGCTTAGATGTGAATCCAGGAGGTATCTCAGATGCAGCTAAATAGTTAGTGATATCTACAAACCAAGGTGATTTTATAGAAATCGCAAATTGATTTTCATCTGGAAAATCATCCTGTACAGGGGTAATGTCATCTTTTTCATGTTTGATTCGTGACAAAAAATTGGCTACCACATTATATTTCCTTGGTTTATCAAGAATCGTGGCATTAAACTCTTGAAGAAGCAATAGCCATCTCATGATTCGACCATTTACCACAAGTTTGTTCATTAGGTACTTCACAGCTGAGTGATCTGTGTAAACTGTGACCTTATACCCCTTAATATAATGACAAAATTTCTTGATAGTGTGAACAACAACCAAAAATTCTTTTTCTGTTGTTGTATAAATCTTTTCTGCCGAAGTAAGATTTTTGCTGATAAAATATATAGCATACTTCCCCCCCTTCTCATCTTCTTTTCCCAGAACTGCTCCAATAGCCTCGTCAAAAGTATCATCATAGATATGAAAGGGAATACTCCAGTTTGGCCCTCTTAGAATAGGAGCAGAGACAAGTTTTTCTTTGATTGCTTCAAATGATTGCTGACACTCAGATGTCTAGATAAACTCTACTTCTTTCTGTAAAAGAGAGAACATAGGAGCTGCTATTTTACTAAATCCTTCTATGAATCTTCTGTAGTAACCAACATGTCCAAGAAAACTTCTTATGTCTGTTTGAGTTTGAGGAGTTGTCAACAGTTGGATGACTTCAATTTTCTTAGGGTCGACCTTTATTTCCTCTAAGGAAATATGATGACCCAAGACTATTCCTTGCTCCACCATTATTAAGCATTTCTCATGGCTAAGGGATAGTCTATTTTCCTCACAAACTTGCATAAATCGATATAGGTTCTGAAGAGCTTCATGATAGTTTGATCCATAGAATGTAAAATCATCCATATAAACCTCTACACAGTCATTAACGAGAGCAAAAAATATAGCAAGAACAACTCTCTGGAAGGTTGCTGGAGTGTTGCATAATCCAAAAGGAAGCACTCTATATGCAAATGTGCCCCAAGGGCAGGTAAACGTGCTTTTGTCTTGGTCTTCTAGAGCAACCTGTATCTGATTATAACCAATAAATCCATCTAGAAAGGAAAAATCTTCCTCTCGACCAAGTTTTCCAGGACCTGATCAACAAATGATAAGGGAAAATAGTCTCTAGAAGTGGCTTTATTAAGTTCTCGATAGTCTACACAGATTCTCCACTTCCCATTTTTCTTTGGGACTACCACCATAGGTGATACCCATTTACTATCAGAGATTGGATAAATAAATCTAGGACGAAGGAGTTTCTCAATCTCAATTTTAACCAAATCCTTTAATGCAAGATTGAGTCTCCTTTGCGGCTGGCGAACATGCCTTATATTGATATCGGTATAAATGTGATGAGTACAAACACTTGGCTGAATTCCCCTCATGTCCGTATAATCCCAAGGAAAAGCTTTGGATCTTTGTACCAACATATTAAACAACTTATCCTCCCGAGTTTCTATCAACCAGCTATTGATATTCAAGGTTTTTCCTGGTAATAGCATTATCGATTTTGTTCTAGGATGAACCGCGGCTATAGTATACTTAGGTTGCAACAACGTATTAAGAGGACAACTATGAGGTACCAGTTGGTGAAACCTTGTGATATCCTCATCGAAATGACTTGTTCTGGGAATCATATTTGCTAAGGGACACGGCATTCCCATTGTACCATAACTGTGCTCTATTCCACTTATATCAATTGGCTACCCAAAAATTCTTGGAGCATCTACCATTTCCTCCTCATTCTGGGTTATAGCAAGGTGTGCTATCTCGTTTACTAACTCATCTTCCAGTTCTTCCCCGTGTTGTTTAATTACCACCATGGCTAGGGAGGCTAAACTGTTTGAACCATTTGATTCCTTAGGTTCATCAACCCAAAAAATTTCATGCTTAGTAGGCTTAGCAGGGGGATAGAAGAACAAGTGTTTGCTATCCTAGCCATGCGAAATGGTCATTCCTCCTTCCCTACAATCAATCTTAGCAGCAACCGTAGCTAGCCAAGGTCTTCCAAGGATTATAGGATAGCTATCCTTAGGTGTGAGCGATTGAATCACCTAGAAGTTGACTGGATAATCCCATCCATCAACTTTGACAAGGACATTTTTAATGACATCTTTCGGGATGGCTATAGACTGATTTGCCATTTGTAAGACTATGGTTGTAGGACGTAAATCAGTTAACCCTAATTTTTCCATTACATCCACTGTCATCACATTAATAGTTGCTCCTAGATCCACTAGTGCATTTGGTATTATTACCTCATTGATCGTAACAGTTATAAGAGAACTTCCAGGATCATCATATTTCAGAGCAATAGTCTTTCCAGATAGAAAATCAGCTAAAT
This sequence comes from Sequoiadendron giganteum, assembly GCA_007115665.2. Classification (NCBI taxonomy): domain Eukaryota; kingdom Viridiplantae; phylum Streptophyta; class Pinopsida; order Cupressales; family Cupressaceae; genus Sequoiadendron; species Sequoiadendron giganteum. The sequence continues at coordinate 590,455,247 of CM021102.1, forward strand.
AACCATCAATATGAATGGTGTTTATCATTTTTGGCTTCCTCCCTAGTGTTTTGATACATAATTGTTTTATTAACTGGTTTAATTCAGGGATATCTTTTATTGATTGCAACAAAGGAACTTCAATTTGCAACTGTTTAATCTCTTGAATTAATGCAGTTCCTGTAGCCAAAGATACTTCCGGAGTATTTTCCGAAGTTATGGACTTTAAACGTTCCGAATATGGTGCCATCCTTTTCTTTCTTGGAACAAGATCCTCCTTATTTTGACTTAAGAGTGGATCCTCCTCTCCCTAAGACAAGTCAGTAGCCCCTGCCGCTGAAAAAGGCTCGTTGTCTTGAGGAGTAATATCTTGCTTAGATGATGTGTCTCTTGTTGGACTAGTAGGCTCAGTTTCCTCCTCTATTTCTTCAATGGTTGGTGGTTGAAGAGTTCGACCAGAACACAACTACACATTTCCGAAGTGTATTGCATTAAGCCCAGTAACATTTTCATGTTCGATAGAATAAAAAGTGATAGGCTGTCATTAGGTTCTACTACTTTAGAATAATTGAATGTCAATTGTCGACTAGGTAGTGTCCAAGGCAGTTTGCAGAAGGAGATTATTCAAACAACCCATTTTATATTTTCAATTTTTCTTTTAAACTACAAAAGTCGAGACTAGACCAAAGCCATTACTACTTAACTCGAAAATGATCTTACTCTAAGAAAATCAAGGAATACTAAATTAAAAGGCATAAGACAACTAATCTAGAAAACATTACTACTAAACTAGAAAGCATGGAAACAAGTAAACTAAACAACTGGTAAACTACATAAACAGAAAAGTAGGGAAATAAACAATTAAGCATCTTCTAAACAGTAAAGGAATATTATCAACTACAGAAGAAAACTTATACAAATTAAAGACAATGGTGCTTCGGAACAACTAACTTGACTCTTTAACAACTTATTATTTCCTACTGAACAACAATTTATCTTAAACAAAGGGAATAACTTAATCAATAAAATACTTATCTATCTAGGCTATCTCCCCTCGAGTGGCCAGCTCGCGGGCTACTACTTCGTCTTTAACTCACACAAACTACAGATTCTCAAATCCTCTTATGACATACAATCACCATCATTCAAATTCAATAGTTACCAATAAACAGAAATCATACAACTCATTTCAATAGTGATTTGCAAATCCATGTAAAATAGCATAACGATACTTCTTCTCTGTCTCTTTTATTACTTATGAGATTATAGTTTTATAGATAACTTTCTAACTAGATCCTAAATTTACGATGGCATGGATAGCCATTGAAAAATTCTTCCTTAACTTAAAACTAACTTGATGTCTTTAAAGATTTTAAAACATGTAGAAGGCTCGAGAAGAGCCATAAAGTTTTTAACAACCGAAGTTTAAAGAACTAAAACTGAATCTTCGGCGCATCATCCAGGCATCAAGGAGTGGGTTCGCAACATTACTTTGAGGCACGTGCTGGCTAAAATTTTTCAACAAACGTATGATGAATTTTTAATCCCTACAACAACACTCAAATCAACCCATTAAACCTACTTTGGACAATTTCCTCAATTGATCAAAAGAAAGAAAGAAAGCATAATTTTTCTTAAAATAAGTAATTACTTCTCCTAAAGTTTAATAAATTGGCATAGGCTTAGGATTGAATTAGCAAGAATGAGCTTTCCATATTTTATTATGATGAGGTTATTTTTACCTCATCAGGATTCTCCAATCACTAGTGGATCTATTTTTTTCTTAAGGGGAGCAATGTTGTTTGCAGTCAGTGGATCATATTTTTTCTTCAAGAGTTCATCATTGACATAGGAGCTACTTCTTTTTGGGGGGATTCATATCTTCATTTTCTCTCTCTTATCGAGGAGACATTTATTGTACTTGTGATACAAAAGCAGTCCTTGGGGGGTCACATTGAGTCCTCCTATCCTTCTTTCACTAGAGCAGTCATTTCATTATCTCTCTTTTGGAGAGGAGTTTTTCTCATGCGGTTTTCTCCTTTTATTTAGTTATGAGAGATTCATTTATTTGTACATGGTTACCTCATCATGACTTGTGTTCCAGACCCATGTTTGCATCCATCATTGCATTCTATATCAGGTTTTTATAGCTTCTCCCTAAGTTGATCTTAAGAGGGGTGTTGGAGTAATTAGGACATCACTTGACAATTAATTAATCATTAATTAATTATTAAGTCCCTTATTACTTTATTCACTTAAGATAAACTAGAGTGCTTTCTTATTGGGATAAATATAGGTCAAGTTGTCTCATTGCATGAAATTAGGACACTTGTCACAATCTAATGCAATCCTCATCTAGGGTTTTTTTAATGCTTTTGTAAGCATGCACATTCATTGTAATCATCAATCCATGTACTAATTTCATTCAATTCAATTACAACTGTAGGTTAATCTCAATATCATATGCTTGTGTGGATTCAATATTTTCTCTCTTGGTTGCATAGCAAATCAATTGCTTTGATCTCTTGTTTATGATAGGTGTTTTGATTGCCAAGGATCATTGAGATATGTGGGGTTCAATATCAACTCCAATACTCTTTAGTTGGTGTTTATTGATTGGTTGCAAAGAAAATTGGGAGAGGATACCTAGGCATGTTTCTCAAGTTTGATAATAATCTTTTGTGTTTAATGTTGTAACTAGTCCATAATCTTATCTTCTATTCAATATTGACGAGCATCTTAGATTATGTTGATATTAATCTCCAAGATGAGAACACATTTTCAACATGAGATAAGTAAAAAGGGTCAAGAAAATCTTCTAATCATTATAATGTGATTTTTTAATTCTAATTTAAATACAAGGGTATCCTTTATAAAAAACGTCCAATTTTCATGAAAGTACAACAACTAATAAATATTTCAGGTATAAAAAATGCTTATGATGACAAAAATAAAGATAACTCTTGAAATGATAAACAAATGAGGCTTGAAATGATAAAAAGTGCAAAATTGTCACACCCCAAATTTTGTCTTGCAATCACTTTTTAACTTTAACATTAAATATGTGTTTTTGACATGAATGAATGATTTTACTTGTTGGTATGTGGTGACTGATCATGCAATTACTATACACTCGTAACGTATTGTAGGGTTCAAGGCATCACCCCGATTTTTTTTCGCTGACATGTCAAGGTTTTTCTTGTTGACACGTCAAGTTTTTTTCCCATTGACACATCAAGGTTTTTTCCCATTGCCACGTCAACATTTTCACATTAACACGTCAAATGAAAAACGACCTTGTAAAACCCTAATTCTAGAAGGTTTCGAAAGGCTTGTTATAAGCAGATGGGATGTATGTTGTGGTGTGGTATTCATGAGATTGTAATCCATTTTGCACTAGATAATGAAATCATTGTGTGGCTGAGTTTTTGTGGATGTAGCCCATATTGGGTGAACCATGTTAAATTTTGTGTTGATCTCTTTTGCGTTATTCTTCATTATTATTTCTAGGTTATTTAATCTGCATATAATTGTTAATGTTTATTGCTCCAATCTTCTTGAACCCTAACATTACTTTAGTTGATGTTTAGATGAAATATAAATGAGATGTAAATGTTTCGTTAAAGGATTAGCAAATTGTAATGACTATTACTTTTTGATTAATGATTATGATATCATGGTTATTAATAGACTAACCATTGTGATGACCTTCTAAGTTGAATGCAGGAGCATATTTTATCCTCCTAGGTGGAGAGGGAGAGTATCATTGAAGAGAGGTGTATAGACTTTGGGAACAAATGAGTAAATGTCATTTTAAGTTGATCACACACCCACATAAGTTTTGTGTTAGAACCTAAGTAAGTTGACAAGTTCTACCCTATGTTGTTAAAGAGTTAATAGTTTCGTGGTTCAATCATAAGAATAGATTGTAAATATATTTGATCTTTGGCCCAGTCTTTCACAATGAAGACAAGATATTTTTTTACCATTGTCTTTATGATTTACCTATTATTATTAAGGATTATTTGATTATTCTTTAAAATAATTTGAATATATATATATATATATATATATATATATATATAATGATTGATACCCAATGGCTTGAATTATGGGAATCCATGGTTATTAAATGCAATTAACTTACCTTAAATGCAAATTATTGGAAAGGAATAAAATATAGCAATATTAACTTCCTTAGCCCTTACGTGGAAGGCTTCATGCAACCATCGATGGAAATATTATTGGCATTAAAAGAGGTTAAAATTGCCTTCAATTATGGCACAACGTGAGAGGGAGAAGAAATCACAGATTTTATAAAGGAAGTATATACTATTATCTCACACACAACAATCATTGGGTTTGAGAGGAGAGTTTTTATTTGTTAAAGATAGAGCAAATGTGATGGGAAGAGGCACCTTTTTTTTATTATTATCAATAGAGTTCATTAATATTTACAATTGAGTTTATACTTAGGAGAGTATTCAAGGAAGAGGAGAGGAGAATTCATGTTGTGAGCAATGCATGGATATCTTGAAAGGTCGATGGGAGCTTTGAAGCTGCGTTTAGAGGATTCTAGAACTTGCAGAAAAACAAAAATATTACATGCATGATTTCAAATTATGTTTTATCTTTTATTTATGACAATATAAAGATGAACTTTAAAAATTTTAAAAAATATAGAGGCTATATTTTGAAGCATATGCACATGCATGGTAAAAGAATAGTCTGAATTTATAGTCCTATGAATGAAATCATTTAAATTATTTATTTTATTCTGTGTAAGACAACAAAGGGAGTATGATTAAAATGAGTTTTAATCACCCTAATGATATGATTCTGAGCAAGATGATTTTTTAGAATAATAGTTAGTGAAGGGCACATCAATTACTCTAATTCAAAATATGTGGGAATTTCACATGCCAATAGTGTACCATATTGACTTTGGGATATAATCCTTTGAGAGGGGTGTTCTTGATGAAAGAGATGCTTTTGACTTATTATTGATACCTGATTATGATTAGCATGAAAATGAATTGGTGAAGAAATCAACTGTCCATAGAACATAAAAAGCCTCTATTTCTAGACCAAAATCATGTATTCATAGAACCATGGGATCTAACTGTTTTCACACTAAAATTCAAAGAGGAACAAGTAATGGAGTCTCTTGATGATTCATTTCTTGAGTATACTGTTAATAAGTCATCAATTTAGAAAATCTATAACACAAATATTAAAGAGGTAGATAATTTCAAAAACTATGCTACTTCTACAATTGAAGATAAATATAAAAAATTGCTATATGGTGAGCAAAATTAATTTTTATATTTTGAATGAGGACTTCAAAAATTACAAGTTTTGAAGAATCAATTATTGGTCTTAGAAGATAAAGTTTTGAAAATTTTAACAAGACTTGATAGCACACACAACTTCATTGAATAAATCTTTTGGAAGGCTCAAATTGAAGATAGGTGCAAATAAACTAAGGATGGAGCCACTTACTAATTTGTAAACTATCAAGAAGCATTGGTTGTAATGAAATCAAATTATTTGCATTTAATTTTTGATATGGATCATGCCATTAAGTTTTCAAAAGAAAACTTTGCTATAGACAAAGAGAAGGAGAAATAGGTTGATGAGATGAACCTAGAGTTAAGTTTAGCTCACTTCTCACTCTACAAAGCTGAAATTCAATCACCTATTATAGTCATTCCCAAGAAGCAATAAGTTGACACTAGAACTATGATCAAATAAATAATTGAATGAATTTATGAAATCCAAAAGAAATCTAATATGGAGCCAAGTTATTCTTGGACTAATGGAGAAGAATTCAAAGAGGATGAAAATATGCAAAATGACTTCAATATTCCTAGTGGTTCATTATGTCAATAGCACTTGGAAAGTGCATCAAGAGTGCAAATTCATGGACATAGAGAATATATTCTCTTGTTATGGTAAGTTTCTTACTTTGGATTAGAATGATTTGATAATAGACTTTGCATTTACAAAATCAACATAGAGAGATGAACACTGTCATGAGTTAAAGATTGGTTGTTCAAAAAAAAAAATTTAAGGAGGATGTATCAAGAACCTTCAGAAGACCACTAGGATAAGTGGTCATGAATACTAGAGTAGTATAGCATAAGCATGGTGAAGCTACTTCATTGATAAGTATTCATGCAAAGGTTCACCAACAAAGTTTGTTGGAGGGTTGTGGTGAAAGAACGAATACACTATGGAGGCTCATGGGTTACAATTTAAGATTTTGTACAACTGTCATCAATCCAATCGACCATCACTTCATTCAATTGCATACATTAAAATATGTTGGAAAGTACTCTTAGTCAAGGTATGGAGCATTTTTTAGTTGGTGACTATTTAGGAGGAATTTTTAGCCTTTGCAAAAGGGATTTTAGCTAGTACAATACTCTCATTTCTCATTTTAGTAAGGAATTTTTAAATTTACAATTGTTGTTCTATTTGCAAGTTGATAATTTTGATAAAACCGAATTACAAGTTATTTCTAGACTTGGACAACAACAACATTGATAATCTTGAGGTCACTAAATAATTGGATAATATTGGAAAATATTTTCAGTTGAAGAGAATGGATATTTTAGCCAACATAGCCTTAATTTGGATGGAAAACCAACTGATTCATGGTTGTCATGATTTGCTTTCAACTTGCACACACGTTGATTTCTGTCATGACTTGGGAGGAATAGCCTACAACATCATTAATGAAGATCATCTTGCAAAGGTATGTGTTGTGGATTTTAGTAACTTGTCTTTGAGAATAACATGGGACAACATATTTCGACACAATTGTGGCTATCATGCAGGAGTTCTAATAGTGAAAGCAAAGAGTAATTGAACAAAATTCTTATATTTATTAGTGGTGCAATAGGAACATGGTAGAACAAAACACTTTTATGGAAATTTTATTGATTTTTGTAAAATATTGTTGTACTTTTAGCAAGACGAGTAAAGGAGGTTAATTTTGAAGGTGTAATTCAACATAATACATCAAATAGGACTCACAAATCTTTTAGATTGATTTGGGATCTTAAATCCACATTTATTATTCAAAGCTAAAATAATTGGTTGAGATTGAATTGCAACTTTGGGAAAGGAGGGCTTGTAATGTCTTTGTTTTGTCCATTCCAAAAATCTTGGAAAGTTATAAGATTATTAGAAAGTGTCAATTTTATCGAAACAATTTTTGAGAAAGGTAGTGTGTTTCAGAGTCAACATGAATACAATAATTTTTTTCAAGTGCAAATCTGACTTCCAGGGAGCATTCCACACTTCTAGGAGATTTCCAACATCCTAGGAGAACACCAACTTTCTTAAGACCTTGGGATGTGTGGATAAAAGTAATTAAATAATAATTTAAGCTGTCTTAAAGTGACTTTATATTATAAACATAACTTTTATTTATTTATTTTAAAGAAGGGTGGCTTATGCCATAAAAGTGTTCTTAAAAGAGGGCCAAAAAATGTTAGCACTATACATGGGGCACAAGTGACTTAAAAATTATTATTTAAAAGTGACATTAAAAGAGAGAATTAAAAATGATATTTATTTAAATTTCTCAAAAATGTCACTTTATTTTATTAAGGTGTTTTTTGGAAAAGGTAACAAAAAAAAAAAATTTAAAAACTTTTTTGAAAAAGAGAAATATATTTTTTGAACAAGTAGCAAAAAATTATTATTATTTTTTCGAAAAATAGCTTTAAAAAGGTTTTAAAAGGAGATTACATCTTGTGAAGAAGGGTTAGACTAAATATTGCATTTACAATTCTCTTTGAGTGAGAACATGAGTTCTCATATTTCTTGAGGATGAAAACCCTCTTAGAATATCAATTTTGAGGGCAAAAACCCTCCTAGTTGGAAAGAGTGATTTCATCTAGAAGTCACCTATGTGCTAAGAATATTGAGTTTTTTGGACAAAAGATTTCAACATCCATTAGATCAATTTCAAATAGAGATTGCCTTGGTGCTAAAAGTGAAGATATTCAATTTTGTGTCGCAAAGTTAAGTTATTTTCTAGTTGTGTTTAAATGAAGATTTTAATGTGTTTTGGTTTTTTTTTTCTGGCATGCAAGGATTTATGATGCAAATTTAAGAATTTTGTGGGATTGTGAAGTGATTGAAGGAGGTTTCTTCTTGAAACCAAGAAAAAAAAAGTTTTGGTTTGTTTTGGAGTAGTTTTCTATTTGTGCATATTGAGTAGTAGTGGTAGCCATACTCTTTGAAATATTTCATAGTGTTATCACTGCTGGTCAAACTTGTCATGTAGTGTTTATCAATCACATAGGGATTTCATAACATTGCATTTAAGTTTGAGATGAATTTATACATCCTACATTAGTTATGTTTCTTTTATTTTGGGGTTGTTGCATCATCAAACAAAGGAGTCTGCAATGTTTTATCATAGTGCATCTGACCTATTTGATAGTATGGTAGTAGTTATAAAGTGACATCAAACCTACATCAACCTCTTGTATCAACTATTGGAGGTATTCCTCATGTTGGGTACTTGAATATATTGTTTATCAATGTTATTTGGTCTCTCCAGATGTTGCAAGAGTTTGATTTTATAATCAAAACTTTGTATTAGTCTATAATAGTTTACTTCCTCAAAAAAAATAATTTGTAATGCATTTTATATATATCTTACGGACTTCAAATGATAGTACCACTAGAGTTCATCATTTTAATGCATTTTCATTTTGTAAGTTGGACAATTCACTACCAACAATTATAACATTTTTATTTAGCTTGTTTTGGCATGAACAAGTTGGCATTATTGATCATTTTGGTTTGATTCAAAATTAGAAATTTTTCCAGTGGCTTGCATTGCATACATGCAATCCAGAAAAGAGGTGTTGATAGGTAGTCTTTTCCACCTATGTGTCATCTTATGTAGGTCGCCAAAGAAGTGTTGATAAGGTTGAGTTTGCCACCTGTGTATTCTAGTTGGCTTGCCACCATAACATTGTAATTGCATTCATATAGATTAAATCTGTGGTTGGAAGCATCATATGCTCTCACCTTTTGCACTTCAAGATCTATGTGATTAGAAAATGTTGAAGACATTTCATTACACCTTTATTGCAAAAGATAAAAAAAGGTAGGGTGGGTTATTACAATTTTGAATTATTCTTTCTCTTTAATGAAAAGTAAAATTAAAATAACACTAAGTCTAAAAAGATAGTCATGAAATTTTTGATGCTTTCTAGAAATAACTCACAATAAAAAAGAAAACATTATCACTTTATATCTAGACCAAATTCAAAGTGAATATTCTAAATAGGTTAGAAACTTGAACAATCTTACAAGTAATAATTAATACCATTTAAGATTAATAATCATACCCCAACTAAATGTCCAAAGGTTTTATGATTACTATATAAGATTACATTTTACATAACCATATTTTCTATAGAAGAAGAGTCTAGTAAGTTTGTAGAAATTTCATCTACGACCCTCTTTATGTAACCATCTTTTATATAGAAGAAGAGTCTATTAAGTTTTTAGATATATCATCTACTACCCTCTTTACATAACCATCTTCTATAGAGAAAAAGAGTTAAGTATTTAGATTTTCATCTACTACATTAAATATAGTTTAGAAATTGATTCATTTCATGTAATTTTTTAGATATATCATCTATTACCGTCTTTACATAACCATCTTATATAGAGAAGAATAACTTCTAGTAAGTTTTTAGTTTTTCTTCCAACAAATTCATTTCATGTAGATTTATTTATTAAAATAAAAGCTATTTTTTACTCTAAAAATATATTTTTAAAATGGAACCAACTTAAAAGTGAGAAAAATTTAAATAGGTAAAAAACTTCAACAATCCCACCAAGTAATAATTACTATTTTTAAAAATTGATAATCATATCCCAACTAAATGTATAAAGAACTAGCCTCATAGCATGTTACTATCTAGGATTTCATTTTACACAATAAGAAGATTCTAGTAAGTTTTTAGAGATTTCATCTACTCCCTCTTCCAACAAATTTATCTTGATTGATTCATTAAAATTAAAATTATTGTGTTCTCTAAAATTAAAAAAATGGAGCCAACTTAAAGGTTTGAAAGTTTTATTTCAAAGATATTTTTCTTGATTGATTTAACTTTCAAATTTTAGCTAGCACTCAACTAATTAGTCAATTTTAGTGCGAACATTCTAGTTAAGAATTAGGAGATCCTATAATAAGAGCAAAAGTAAATAGTTCTCTTCCAAAACCAACTAAGATAAATAAGATAACTACAAGAGTATGCGAAAAAAATATTAATGGAATAAGTCAATATAATAAACATTGTATAATTCAAGATTAATACTAGCTAGCACTCAAGTGATTAGTTAGTTTTAGTTTGAAATTCTAATAAAGAAGTAAGCTAGACTATAATAAGAAGAAAAAGACAGAGTTACAAGAAAAAGTAAGATAATTATGATGAATACAACATTAAGTCCAAAATGTACTAATGGAATATGTCAATATAATAAATATATCACTATCAATTTCTATCTAAATCAAATTAAAGGTGGGAATTGTTTAAATAGATAAAAAATCTAAGTAATAACTACTACAAAACATTGTACAATTGAAGATTAATGCAAGATCATTATCATGCCCCAACTACCCAAAGGTTTCACAAGTATATTAAAATATTAAAATTGATAGGATTGCATTATATAATCGTCTTCTACAAGAAGAGCCTAGTAGGTTTTTAGATATTGCTTCTACTACCCTTCCCAACAATTCCTTGTTTATTGATTCATTGAAATTGAAGATATAGTGTTTCATAAAGATTAAAAAAAATTGGCTTGTACAAATCCAAAGGTTTCACAAGTTTATTAAGATTACTATCTAAGATTGTAATTTGCATAGTCATCTACATGTCACAAGTATATTAATAATACCATCTAGAGTTGCATTGTAAATGGTGATAGGGTAAATATTGACAATATTGAGTTGTATTAATAATATCCAATTGGGTTTTGGAATTTTAATTACTCTTGTATAGCATCTGTTTTCATCTCTAACATGTGTAAGAAAATCTGACTTGCCTCTTATATATACCACAATGTGCATGAAATAGGTACACAACAACATAACTTTTATTTGACAATGAGATATGATTACAAAAGAATTAAAAAAAAAAGGAAAAGAGAAATAAATGAAACATAATTAGTCAATAGGAAATAACATTCATCTCCACAAGTTTCTCTCACTTTTTTTTCACTGACATTTGTTGGCTGTATTTTATCTCTAATCAAGATGACCTCTCTTGTAATACCCCTTCGTTTTGATTCTTGTTCAAGTTGCTTTATGCTATGTTTGGTTGCAATTACTTTGATACTGGATACATTTTGTTATGATGTTTTGATCGTTACTATTGAGTGACAAATATTATGGTGGGATGTAGTTATCTGATTATTGTTTCACATGCATTATGGATTAATGATGTTGTAGAGTTAACATGAGATGTTATTATGAGATTACTGGATTATGATGGAAGTGTCAGTTTCAATGAGTGTATTGGTGAAGAGGACGGTTTCGCATCACTCGTTTGCGAGCGCCCTACGAATCCGTAATTCCTTCTTCACGGTGTGTATTATATGCTGGATATATTGTATGATGTTGTTTACTTGGTTGCAGGATTGCAGGTACATGACGACTCCACCTGGCTTCACAGGTTTGAGCGTGTCGATCCAACGGTTAAGTTGAACGGGAGATAGTAGCTAGGTAACATGTGTCAAGTCTATGCCCTAGCCTTAGTGTGTCGTCAGTTGTGTGTGTCGAGTTATTGTCTGTCTTGTTTTAATGTTATTTATTTCTGAAGGATTATTGATTTGGAAATAGATACTTAGAATAATTGCATTTAAATCATGTTGATGATTATTTAATTTAAATAATGCAATGTGGATAAAAGTTTATATTTAAATTAATTAATTATATTTAAATTATTTAATTAATTAAATTTAATCCAAGGGGTTGAGTTTAGTTATTAAATAATTAAATTAATTAATTAAACGTGATGCAAGAGAATAAAAGGAAATAAAAGAATTAGAATTAATTTTGGAATTTAATTCCAACGTGTGAGAATTAAATTAGAAATTGTAATTAAATATTTATTTGGGAAATTGGTTGCAACTTTGGAAATTAATTTATTATTTGAAATTGCATTTTAAATTGAAAGTGGGTTTTGAAAAGTGAAATTGAAATTGAAATTGAAATTGAAATCTAATTTGCATGTAATGTGAATTAGGGTTGAATTAGGTATTTTTGATTTATAAAGAATACATGTTTTAATTTTAGGGGAAAAAATCTTTTAAAAAAAAATACATTTTTACAGCAGGGAAGAAATTTTGGAAAATTTGCACAAGGGTTTGAAGAAAGTTTGATTGTAGAATTGATTGAAGGAAAGATTGTTTGCATTTGTTGGATTTTGGATTGGATTCATTTGGAGGATTGAAGAAAATTCAAGAAATCTTTGGAGGAGGCTTGCATCAGAAATTCATCTCTTCTTGTAGCTTCTTGTACCAGGTTTTCCTCTTTGTATTTTATTGTTCTTGATTGTTTTCTTTAAAATAGTAATGATTAAAGATTTGTTTGTTAAATCTGTTTTAGAAAACAAATTTGATATTAGAAGAAAAGAATTAAATAAAGTTTACAGCCTTTGCTTGTGAAAATTCTTGAGTGAAAATTGTGAAAACCTTAGTTGAATTTAAATTATTTGGGGAAATCATTTTGTTGTTATTGAAATCAAACATAGAGATTGAACAATGCATTTAGAATGTTTTTAGAAAATGAAATTTCTGTTTATTATCAAAAAATGGATTTTAAAATCTGCAGTATAATTATATTTTCATGGTAAAATGGTCTGATTGCGTCGCCTATAACTTTACTTTCATAAACTGGGTTTTCAAGAAATTTAAAGGGTTTTTGCATTTTGCAATTTTCTAACCCCTGTCCAAAAATCTCAAATACCCAGATCGTAGTTTTTGAGTTATGCTTGAAACATGAGACTGCTGTTAAGATATTTTCCCATGGCTGTTCTGAAAATAAAATAATAATAAATTGATATTTATAAATATTAATATTTTATGTATTGTTATTATAATATTAAAATATTATTTAATAATATTTTATATTATAATTTATAATACTAAAGTATTATATTTATTTATATTATTTTGAATAAAATTTGTATATTAGATTAGTGGAATTAAAATTATAAACATATGGGGAGATTATTGTCTATTTTAAAATGGCATGTTAAAGTTTAATTGAAGAAGTTAAATATTTGATTTAAAAAATGCATAATTTAAAATTGAATTGTGAAATTTAAATCCATATGTAAAAGGTCCAATTATTAATTTGATTTAATTGGAAAATATATATATTTATATTTTGGAAAATTAGTGATAAGGGATATTTTATTTTGAATTAAACAATTTAATATTCTGTAAAGAATAGAAGAAATGTTAATGATTAAATATATTTAAATATATTAATTTATATTTAGTATATATATATTGAAGGTATATATCCATTTGAGAGAATAAATAATATTTTATATTATTTTATCCTGTTGGTTGTAAATTGGGTTTTATTAGTGTTCTAAAAGAGATAATTAATATGTGTAGAAAATGTATAGAGAAAGATATTTTTTTTAATATAAGTAATTACTTGATTTAAAAGGAAACATTTATTTTGTTAATATGATTGAAGAAAATATATTGAAATATATATATATATCCATGAGTATTTTCAATCAGTATTTACCTTGTTTTATTTGAGTGCGTGTAATTTAGTTTTGCATGAAGAATTTAAATGATAAATTTTGAATGTATAGTCAAAATTGATAAGGAAAAAGATATTTAAATATATTGAAGAATTATAGAAATATTTATATTTCAATGTTTGTTTTAACTGATGAGATTTAATTAGAAACAATATGAATGCGTAGTCAAATAGATAAGCCAAAAGATATTTTTTATACATTGATGAAATTGCATGTTTTTAAATGGATTAAGAAACAATATGTTATTATATTAAAGTGATTGAATGTGTTAAATAGAAAATTGAATGAGATGTAAGATTTGGTTAGGAAACAGAAAGAGTTTACTTGCATGGATTTGTGTCGATTTAAAAGTAAATTAAGAAGTTATTTTATTGATGAAGCAATCAATTATGTTATTTATTAATTTCTATTTAGATTAATTGAATCATTGTGATTGGATTATAAAAAAGATATGGATTTAGTATATCCAAAAGTAGTATCTTCCCCATGCTTATCTTAAAGGATTTAATTCTTTGTATTCAGTAAAAGGAAGTAAGTTTAATTGTTTTAGATTTTCAATAATGAAAAGGGAAATAGGGGTTATGATTATTTTAGATGATCTACTTATCATGTCTTTGATTTTGTCAACACTACCTATTAAATGAGTATGGATTTAGGAAATCCAAATATTAGATTTGATTGATGACTTGAATGCTTTTGTTGCTATGTCATCAAGTTGCATTGTTGGTTTTGGGATTTAGTGTTAGTCCTAAATTATAAGTCTTCCAGAAGAACTTAGAGGATAAGGGTTGTTGAATCTTTATGCCATCCAGTTGTTTTCCCTTAGGTAGTGTATGTTCAGTTTTACCTGGTTTTCATGAACGGGGATGTTTGCACCTCCTTGGTTTAGGAGCGGATTATGGGATCTATGTCTCCTTGTATGGAGTGACCTTATTATGTGGTTTTATCTTGTTGCCTCCTGTGAAAGGAGTGGACTATGTGTTGTTGCCTCCAAGATGTTTGGAGTGAGATATTTTGTACCTCCTATGAAAGGAGTGGACTATGTGATTGTTGCCTCCAAGATGTTTGGAGTGAGTTTCTATTATTTGTATCCTCCTTGTGTTGGAGTGGATTATGATGCCTAGTTGGTATGCACTTGTGGTTCCCTTGGTGGATTGTTTGGATGTGTGTTGTGGAATAGAAGAGTGGCTTCTGTTAGGCGCCAGAGCCCAAAGAGGTAAACTGGATAACCTTCAGGAGTGATATAAACAAGTGATAATTAAAATAATGTACTTAAAAGATTAGGACTAACTTCTCACTAATCAAGATAATTTAATCCTCACTCATAGATGCAAGGGCTTGTTTAGACTTGGGATGAGTGAGAAGGTCTGGAATGGCAAGATCAACTATCTAGTTCTTGCGAGAGGTAGTTGATTCTGCATGAGTGAGTATGAGTGTCGGGATTCGGTTGAGGCCACCAGGATTACTTATGCCGGAGCCTATGAAGAATGCCCAGAGGAGATCTCATGACAAACCTTGCGATGACACTCTATCTATGACAACTATTGTTAATTGTTTTATGTGTATGGTTTTGTGAACATACTTGATTATTATTATGTCTGGAAGCAATGTGACCTATATCAGTGATGTTGGAGTTGTATTTGTATTGTATTTGATTTGTACTTGTATTGTACTTGAGTTGTACTTGATTCGTACTTGTATGGTGAATGAGTTGTATTTGTGAATTCATTTGGTTGGTTATAACAGTATGAGTCAGTTTGAGTCTGCCTTTGGTTAGAGGTAGTAGATCTTTGTCCGTGTTACTTTGTTACTATCTCATAGCATGGGGGGTGGGCCTTCGGGTACCACATTGGTTGGGTGGAACATGCACCAAAACCGTTGGGTCCCCATCTATCTTCAGTACTTGGTGGCGAGACATCCAGATAGACAGCTCGCGGTTCTTGTTGTAATTTCTTGCATTGTAATATTTTAACTTGTATAAGTTATTTTATCCCTCTTATGTTTATGAGGTGGAGATATGTAATTGTAATACATTTGTACTAGTGCCTCATTCTGGGAATGAGTGATGTAACTATTGGATTAAGATAATGATTATAAGATTGTATCTTGGTTGATTATCTTATTATGTTATGTGGTATTTTTATGATGTATGATGTTTATTTCATAAAGTTCATAAGGCTATGGTTATATGTAATATGTATATGCGGGTTTAGGTAATCCTAACCTTGTAGCCTTAGAGGTTGTTGTTAACTAGTAAGTGAATGTGTATGTTAAATGCACTTTATAAAAAAAAAATTGGTTCGCTTATGATGTTAATTGCAGCTTCCTTTAAGATTACTTGGCGGGGCATTACATCTCTCATGAATAAAAACAAAATTAGTGAATAAGAAATTTAAAAAAGAAAAAGAAAAAAAGAAATAAAAATAATGAAGATAATAAATAAGAAATAAGATGCATCCCTCCACAGATTTCTCAATAACATTTTTTTAGTCTATCATTTGTTGGTATCCCAAAATTAACCTTTCACATTTATGACTTTTTTCCTTCATTCTTCCTTTATTCATCTTTTGTTGGCTGTATTTCCTCTCATCTTTTGTTGGCTGCGTTTCATCTCTAATCATGATAGTCTTTCTGTATTTCATCTCTAACAACTTTCTTTTAGTCATATCACTGAAATTTCATCATTTGTTGGTTGTATTTCTAGGTTACCTTTTCACACTTAATTAACCAAAATCAATCCATATCACTTAAATCACCCACATATACCATACTATTTTACTATTACAATTTTTCAATATGCCTATGAAAATCTCAAAACTTTTCTATACTTTACATGAATTAATGATTGTAAATAAATGTCAGGTATAACCACAACACTACAGAAACTCATAAACATAACATAACACAATGACAGATTCAAAGGAGATACATAACAATGGAATACTTATTCTTCAAATGAGATATATGCAAATATGTTCTTAGACGTAGGACTAGACATCAGATGGGTGTTAAACAAAAATGGATTAACCTCTTGGTCCACCATCAATGTATCTTTCTATAAATATAAAACATCACAACTGATTTGGACTGTTCTCTATTTTGAAGTTGCTTTTAACGAAACATAATTTTTTCCCTGTAGATATTTGAACACTGGAGACCCATATGGAACAAACTAGATTCCTCGGAAACCCAAATTAATTGAATTCAGCAAGGCCATAAAAATCATTTTTTCTAAGGACCTGACTACTTCTGCTTCCATGAAGATTGTGCATACTTGCATGGATTAATTGTAACCACAATACACTACATAAACTGTTACAATACACTACATAAACTCATAAAGTGTGCTGATATAAACAAACTTAACACTGCATGAGTTCTAAAGAAAATAGATAATTCTAATCTACAAAAATATGAAATAAATTGCCTTTCATCTATAGTGGAAAATATAAAACGATATAAAGAAATTAACATATCTTATGAACTACATATGACACCTTACATGATTTTATATTGTCTTGTGCATACAATATAGACATTATGGGATGGTAAAAACATGACATGATTTACTATTTTGAATTGGATTTATATTTAAAATTGAATCCTGTTACATGCAGATTTAATATTTTAGAGTAAAATTTTAGACATACAAGCTAACTGATAGGTATTCTATAACTAAATCAATAAGAATTCTTCTCTAACTTGTATTGTTATAAAATAAGTAGTAGACAGTGTGTGTAGGAAACAAACCATGAGACCATAAGCGAAAACCTGGATCCCTATATGAGGATGCAGCAAGTTGCAGGTTGCCCAAATGTCCACAAAGCATTTGTGTGGACAACAAGTTGCCATAGCTTCTTGGATTCCAATATCACTGCATCTCCCATCTTCTTTGCCCATGACTGATTGGTATTACATAAAATCAATTCCAATCTATTAATGCTATCTACAAGTTAAAGATACATGGAAATACATAAAAATTACATTAAACAACCATAACTTAAAAGAAAATCTCTGAACTCCAGAGAATTGAATGAAGTTAGCAGCAGGAAAGCATTATCTAGAGAAAAAGAAAATGGCTAATTCTTCTATAATACAATTGATTTCAATGCCTCTTTTAACATTCCACCTGATCTTCTCACAAGCTCCATATACTGTTCAAACGCTGTCCTAAATGGAAAAATAATAAAATCAGCAAGCTTATCAAACAATTAGCGTGCAAACATCTCCTTATTGAAATATTGGATCGCATAAAGCTTACCTTCCTCTGTTTCTCAATGTGGCTAAATTTTTGTGGTGACCAAAGGCTGTCTTTGAAATGTCCTTTCCCTAATCTCTCAGCAGATCATGCATTCTCAAGCACTTTTTCCAAGCTACCCACCCCACTCCATCCAAACTCATTCCACACCATAATGGCTGAATCTTTTTCTCTTCCTAAAAAGAAACAAGACATATCCAAAAATATATACTTCTCTTCTTCATCTACTGCATCAAAGCTCACTATAAGAATAAGAATGATTTTAATGTCTTTGTGCAAATGTGTATATATAGGGAAAGAGAGAGGGGGGAAATTATTTGTAATGCATTATCTGAAGGAAAAAGCAAACGGCTAGTATAAAAAAAAGCGAACGGTTAGCCTGAGAAAAAAGCAAACGGTTAGCATCAAACGGCTGGGTATTTGACAAAATCAAACAGCTGCACCTGCAGTTGCCACGTCTCCACCTGATATTCTCTTCTTGCACCTTCCACTGTTCCACATCTCCATCGCTGAGCTTTTTATGTTTGTAACCCCATTCACATGTTGAAATAAAATTTGAGCTGTTTACTTTTTTCAAATGCCAGCCGTTTGCTTTTTTGTGATGCCAGCCGTTTGCTTTTTTTCCGTTGGAATCTTGAGCCTCAGCCATCAGGTAAACCTAAATCCACCTCCCTTTATCCACTTCCATAGTATAGCTCTTCTCAAGGAGGAGTTGAAATTTATTAACTGTTTCTTATTTTAAGGGTTAAACTCTCAAGGCTGCTTCTTATTGGTAACTTAGCAAGCCAATGCCTTCAGTTTTCCTTGCTTGATCATACAGATTTCAGATTTTGGACTCGCAAAGCTGTGGACACACATCACAGTCACATCCATTGTAGGAACATTTGGGTGGGTACTTTTGTTTCTCGTGTACTTTGGCATGTGTGAACGAGTTCAGCATGGAACTACAACAAAATTTCATTGCAAGTTTTATATTTGTAACCTGCTCAATATTCAAATTTCTCCTCTTACTACATAAGTAAATGTCAAGGCTGGAATCCAAGAATATGTAATTGTTTTGACATGAGATATTGAGTTTTGGTAAGATTGTACCATAAGCTTGTAAAGAATCGGTCAGACGTTCTCAATGACTATTTCTTTATCAGCAGAATATTGATGTATTAATTTATATGGATTGCATTGACTGCTTTTAGAGACTTTGGTATATCTGGCAATCAGAGGTAGAATCCATTGTAATCAGAGGTAGAATCCATTGTAATGATATTGGGATGAGGTACAAAATGGGTCTAAAAAAGAAGGTCGAGAGGCTGGTTGAAAGAGAAAAGAAGAGGTAAGCTTTCCTGCTGAATTACCATTGGGCAATGCTGTCAGGCAGTTGGTGGCAAAGGAGGTTGCTTCCAAGTTGATTGTCTAGATTGTTGAAAATCTCACTATATAATGAAATAATTCAAGTTTATAGATCAATTGGAACGATTGTGAATGATGAGTTTTGAGGTGCATTGATACATATTCAAACATACTATACTTTTACAGCAAGCTTTCCTGCGGAATTACCAAGGGCAATGTTTTCTCCACACAAGTCATTTGGCAGTTTGGAGGCAAGGAGGTTGCCCCTTGATGCTTTATGTCTTTGGTTCTGTTGACTGAATGGTTCTATTGTTTTTAATAGAAGGCTTTTTGTGTACATTAATTGGGGCTGGGATAGAGTTTGTATAGAATATAGATCTCATGATATAACAGTATCTTGATCTCAATCAGTGTAAATTTTTAAACGACCTTTTTTATGTGTAATAATCAAGACCTAACCAATTGAATGTTGCTAATATCAGCATGCTAAGTTTTCCTTAATATTATCATGTAGAGATTCCTTGATAGAAGCTAAAATCTGTTTGCTTGATTATCTTCAGAATGTTAGGTTTTACTCTAGTACTTGACTCCAATGGAAAACACTCGTTAAAGAACTATTTTTTTTTGGAGTAGAACAATTGCCTGACTTTTTAATGAACTAAGTAAACTTTGTAATGAACTAAATAAACTTTGGGTTTGCACAAGTCTATGAATCCTCTTATGCAAACAGATAAGACCATAGATTGTTAAATTTCTCATGCTTATTTAACTATTTCTTTGGAGTGCAACAATTGCTTGACTTTGTAATGAACCAAGTAAACTTTGGATTTGCACAAGTTTATGAATCCTGTTATGCAAACAGATAAGACCATAGATTGCTAAATTTCTCATGCTTATTTAATTATTTCTTTGGAGTACAACAATTGCCTGACTTTGTAATGAATTAAGTAAACTTTAGATTTGCACAAGCATATGAATCATGTTATGCAAACAAATAAGACCATAGATTGCTAGATTTCTCATGCTTATTTAATTATTTCTTTGGAGTACAACAATTGCTTGACTTTGTAATGAACTAAATAAACTTTGGATTTGCACAAGCCTATGAATCCTGTTATGCAAACAGATAAGACCATAGGTTGCTAAATTTTTCATGCTTATTTAATTGTCAAAATTAAGCTCATCCAGTGTTTGAAAAGAGATATCCTTTAATTTTATTGTGTTTATCTTCATGAATAAGTAATTATTATCACCATTTAACATACTTGAATACACCATTTAATGTTATTGTGCATGTCAATTAGAAACTCTTCATACACAAATTGGAAATCAGAAATTGAAACTAATTTAACACTTATATGTTGTAATATTAAAGTCTGGT
Source organism: Sequoiadendron giganteum (assembly GCA_007115665.2). NCBI lineage: Eukaryota > Viridiplantae > Streptophyta > Pinopsida > Cupressales > Cupressaceae > Sequoiadendron > Sequoiadendron giganteum. The sequence goes on from CM021102.1 coordinate 590,476,044, forward strand.
ATTTAATTTAATTCTAACCTATGGAATTAATAGAAGGGTTGCGAAGAAAACAATTAGATAGTTCTTTCATTTAGGCTACTTTGAAAGAACTAAAACATGTATCAATTATCCAAATCATAATCGTATGACATCACTATACTTTTACCTTGGTATTTAAAAAAAAATAGTTCCATGAAATGTTCTAGGTGTATCCATAAACTTGATTTAAAAGATGTGATGTCTAAATTATGCTATTTTAAGGCATAGACTGCATAATAAACCTTTCAAATTTTGGAAAATGAGTTGGCATGATAAGACTCCAGAAAACCTGTAACTTTGTGATAATAAAATTTTGGTCAAAAGCATGATAAATTATATAGTGGTTTTAAAGTCGTGACTCTTAACTTTATTGAGAAATACTATGAACATCGTAAATTGCATTCATTCATAATGTGTCAATTAAACAACTAATGTAGCTATGCCTACTTGAGACCTATTTTAGAGGCTATATAAATGCATTGATGCCTAAATATTGTGTTTATTCCTTGTTGGTCTACAAGTTAATTTAAACTAAAACTATTATATTTGGTCACTTTTGTGTAAAGAAAACCCTCCCAAACATTTGATGGTCAAATATTAAAAAGTCAAAAGAGCACAATGATTATTATTATTATTGTGCAAGTCTTTAATAATTACAAGGTGCTAGTTAAGTTGCATTATGTCAACCATTTCATTATGGAATTGGGTATTGTATAATATATTCAAGAAAACAATGTATGTGGTTTTGTATGAGTTTTAGCTGAAGGTTGAATTTGAATACTATATATGTTATAAAACAAGTATTATAGGCTATATGACATAATCTTCTTGCACCTCTTTTGTAATAATGGTTCCTTATGGATAGAGGCATCATATTGGTAGAGGCATTTGATAACAAAACCTTTTATGTGGTCTTGTTCAATATGTGGGATGTTCTATTTCATAGATTTCATTTGTTAGTTAAGGATTAAGCTCGTTATATGATATTGTATGCTATCATTGTCCACTACATATTAAATAGATTATCACAATGAAGGGATTAGTAATCACATTTGGTACCTACGTGTTTGATAACGAGCGTTGAATTTCAGTATGATATATACCAAGTCTTCTCATTTGATCATGTTTATACATAGAAATGAGAAGTCCTAAATTCAAAAATATAATATCACATTCCCATAGAAAACCATGTGGACATCATGTGGTCAAAGAAAAAAATGAAAATCAAAACCAAAATAAAAATAAAGAGAAAAAATTAAACAAAAGAGGTTGTGAGTCATGACACTTTTCTTGAGCAACAAGAAGAAGAAGAGCTTGGTCATTAATGAAAAAGTCTTTCCCTTTCCATACCAAGAGATAGCCACAATAAAGAGGAGAGAGTACAGGATTGACTAAGAAGGGGTTGCACCATTTATAAGCATGACATCCTAGGTAGATGGTTTATTATTGAAGTGGAGGGTCATCATCTTATGATATTCAAATGTTGGAATTGATTACAAGCTTGTGAAGCTTGTTATTATTATAATAACATCATATTTTTTTCCATTTTTAAAAATATAATCCTAAAACCAACAACATATATTATTCCCTTCTATTTATCCATAGTGCCTAAATGGTAAAGAGATTTGCTAGATATTTAAGACTCCTAATTTGTATAGCTCTCCCAATAGTGGGTCTTGATTTGCTATTGACTTTCATCTTGACTCACTTAAGGATTAGGATGTTAGCATGATCATGACACCATTCCCTAATCTTGTAGAACTACTTAGAATATAAATATGTTAAATTTTAATTAACCTTAAATCCCTCTATAAAATCTCAAATATAAACCTACCAGTGATAATTGCTGAAATCACATATTTTTAGAAAATATAATTATTTAAGCCTTCAAAATGTTCCATTTTAAGGTTTTTAATTGAAGAGGGTTAGATCAAACCCACTTATATCAAACCCCCTTGGATAGAAAGCCGCTAGTTTTAAACCATACCTATAATGGAGTCTCCTCTACACCTATCAAAATGCTGATAAAAAACCACTTTTGATTTACCTTTTAGGGGATCAAATTAATTTATTTAAAATTATTTTTTTGTAAACATGTAGTCCTTATTATAAGCTTCCCAAAAAGTATAATTTTAAATATATTTAATTTTATTATTATATTTATTTTTTATTTCTTGTGAATGTAGGTTTTTCAATGAACATTGAGGTCTTTATTTCACACATACGGAAAAATAGGAAAAGAGAGAAAAATAAATCTTAAAAATCCATGTACACTACCTATTGATGTCTTTATTCCAACAAAAAGTTATGCAGCTGAAAGTATAATATATCCAGATTTTAATTACTCTGAATTAAAAAAATATATGCAACAAAAAATTATGAAAAAATATCCATCCCCTAGATAATGGTGTGAATGTATTTTAAAAATTAGAATCGTATTCTTTCTATAAAAAAAGTTATGCAGCCGAAAGTAAGCATCAATTTTTGAAAATGGTGTTTAGTAAAAAAAATAAGTTAATAAAAACTACATAAAATAATTCACAATTTATTTTTTAATTTTTTTAAAATATACAATTAGATTCTCAACACAAAATATCACAAATCACTAATTTGCTTCATCCTCAAATTATGGTTTAGCTTCTATAGGCATACGGAAGTGAAGATCTGGTGAAAAATGTTGATTTCAATGTCAAGTTTGGCCAAAAAGTGTAACCTATTATTGTGGGATCACCCCACAAGAAGATAACACCAAAAACATGTATATTGAAGGAAGAACTTTTAATATCATGATTTGATTTTTTTTGTAGCTTGGTGGAAAATAATTGAATATCAATCATAGATGATACAAAACCTTTAGAATTTAAGGTTTAGTGAAGAATGAGAACATAACTCCTAGTAATGAGGCCTTTAAATACTAACAACAACATTAGTTAACCTAAAACTAACATCCCACATACCAAAAGCATGTGCATGTACCTATGTACCATTTAAATGGATCAAACTTTTATAATTTAGCAATTCTTGCAACCAAAATCCACATGGTAAGAACTTATAGAAACATCACTAAAATCAAAATAAGGGAGTGGGGTACATTTTTTATATTTAGGGAATATACTCATAACAATAATTTAAAGAATTATAGGCTTGTAAGTAATTATCATATGTGTTGGCATCAATAAATATAGGACTTATCTCTTGTGGAAAATTCTAAATGGTTGCATACTCCTACGTCAAGGTATATGTGACTAATAAACTTTTAAAGTTGGATAATTATTAGATATAATAATGTTGGTTAGCTAAGCATAAGAAATTGAGTATATGTCCTTAAGATTATTATATCCTTGATTATTATTATGTGCTAGAAACTAGACAAAGGTAAGTTATATAGTTGACCCTCAATTGTAAGCTATTATGTGCTAGAAATAATGTTCATGGAGCTTAATATATATTTTCAACTCAAATTGAGGACATATTAGTGTCATCATTGTTTCTCTTGGAAACCCCTTTTAAACAACCTTAAAGAACCCACTTTCTCAAGCATTCCTTTTCTCCCTCTTTGTCTTTTTCTTGAACCTCCTCTCCCCTTCCCTTCTGACCCTCCTCCCCCTTTTTACTTCTTTGTGTCCTCTATGTGTGTTCCCGAGTTGCTTCGTGTTCCTTTCGGTGTCCTTTCTTTTTATCTTCCTTTTTCTTCCTCCACCTTGATGAATTATTATTGTCTTTGATATTAATTTTTCTCTTTCTTTTCAATCTTATATTTCTATATAGATTTTATAATTTGTTTTCTGTATTATATTCTATTGTACACAATATAATAGAATATATATATATAGTAGTGGGTTTTGTAGTCATTTAGTTCCTATCTTTAATTTTTTATTTTATTTAATATTATTTTGGTCCTTAATAAGTTGTAATATTATATTTCTCTATAATATTATCTTTTAATATCTTCCTTTGTCTAGTCTTTTATTATTACCATGCATTATCTATTATATAGAATTTATTAATTCTTAATTTGGTTTATTGTTGTCCTTTCTTATTATTCTTTCTAGTCTTATAAATTTTTCCTTTATTTTCCTTCAAATTTTTAATCAATTATTTCATATATTTTAATTTTTTAATATAAAAATGAATCAAAAAATTGTATGGTCTAACTATAAGATAATTCTATTTTATTTCTTAATTTTTAAATATTCAATTAAGACTAAGTAATATAAAATAAGTATAAGATAATTCAATTTAATTTTCATTATGTCATTACATTATTTTATTATCTATCTATCCTTACCGTCTTTTTTATTCCTGTTATGATTGTTCTTTATTTTATATAGGATAGTCTTTGTTCCTTTTAATGTCTTTCATTATTATTCGTCTCATTCCCTTTGAATTTGGGTTTGTAAATTCTTTATTAATTTTATTGGCTATTATTTATGAATATTCCTTTTTAGTTTTACTGCCCCTTTTCCCTTTAATTACCTCTTTTAATTTTAGATATTTTTTAGTCCATGTTATTTTTTCCTCTTTAAATCCCCCTTTTAATATCTTTAATTTTGAGAGTACATTTTAGTTTTTGAGCAAGAATTTTAATTATGTGGTGTTCAAGACCGTAATGATTTAAGTGGTTATTTTATTATAATTTTTATGGTATATTGATTTTCATTGTCTATTGCATAATATTAAAATAAACTATAATATTATTAGATGTCTTGATTAATTTATTATAATCTTATTTTTAATATGCAATCTTACATAATATAGATTGAGTTTTTTTGAATTTGTTATAGTCTTTTGTAGTGTAGGAAAAGTATCCCTTTTCCAGACTTAATTTGGGAATAAATATAAATAAAAGGACTAAATTATGCCTTAATTTAGTGTTGTAATATGTTTTACATATTCACATTAAGTTTAGGGCCTTATTGAAATAAAATGGACTTAATTATGCTTTATTTATGGTGTTGTGAGGTGTACCTTTACACTTTCACTTTTATCTAGGGCTTCATTAATTAATTGAGGTTAATTTTTCTTAATTGGCCCCCTTTAATTCAAATCCAAGCCTAATTTATTGCAATTTTCAAAGAGGAAAATCCAACATTCATTAATGCCATAATACAACACTTAACATTAGAGAATGTGTGTCCTAGGTAAGTGACCTAAGACCCATTCACCCAAGGGTGAATGGATCCTCACTTAGGCCTAGGACCTAAATTTTAAGTATATTTTTTGTGGTATTTCAATGATTTCAAATGTATATTCACATGTCGACTTGTGTTATTTGAATTTTAAGAAATTAATGTTAACATATGTATAAATAAGAGGTCATTTCACTAAGTTTCATCCTACAGTTTTCATTCAAGAATTCCTATAGCAAGTTTATAAGTTCAAGAGCATTTTCAAGGCATTCAAAGGCAAATTATTGAAGAATTATTGCAACATTCAAGAACCTATAATTATCATGTCAAAGTCTTCTTGCATCATGCATGTTATTTGAGCTAATATGTTGATGTAGTGTTCAAGATACATTCAAGCACTCAAAGGCATTGTTTCAAATCAAGTTTTATGATCAAGTTCCACATCCATTGAAGCCATTTCATGTAAGTTGTAGATCCACATTCCAAGGTTCAAACAAGTTTTTTGTGAGTTGTGACATTGCATTTATTCATTCATCATTCCTTCATGCTATTTCATTTCATTACAAGGTTTAATTACCAAAACGGGGTTTGACCAAGGTAAACTCCCATTCACCTAACAATAATTTTTTTTCTCTCTTGATGTCTGTTTGCATATTCTAGGTGGAAGATCTCTTGAAGAAAAAAATTCCAAAGTTGTCAAAGTTGCATTTGTTGTCATCATTCTTGTAATTTCATGGAAACTCGCCTACATGATTTATTTTTGGTTGTCCGACTATGAAATTCGAGAATTTAGGAGTGCAGAATAAGCAGAAGAGAACCCGACAACCATTTTTAGGAGCCCTAGCTAGGACCCATTCGCCATAAGGCAAATTCGTCCTTAGTAAGCTTTGAAAAAACACTTCTAGTGACTAGTACACATCACTTTCCCATTCTCAAATCTACATTTTAATTTTTGGTTCCATCATAATTGAGCTTAATCTTCTAAATGCACTTTATAGCTTGCAATTTGGAGTTGTTTTGCTATTTTTAATCTTTCTCCCCAAAGTGTTGTTTAATCAAGACCCTCATCCTTGCATAAAAGGGAAATTTATAGATTCACACTTTAACTTGACTCGCCTTTTGGCTAATAGTCATTTCATTGTTTGGATCTCATTTCTTGAATGGAATTAGAGAAATAGATCCATCATCATCTCATATTTGATCTAACCCTATTTTTATATGTTTCATTATGGTGAACCCAACCTTCTGAGCATTGTAATTTTATGATTTTGGAGTCCATTTGCACCCTAGATTTAGATATTGCATTCATTTGCATTTCATTGCATTGAATTGAATCTCATTTAGGGTTGTTTAGCTTGCATTGCTTTGCATCTCATTTAGGGGTTTTAGGATTGCATCTTTGCATTCTTGAAATCTAAAAAATACAAAAAATAGTCACTTTTCAAATCATTTACATATCATTGCATCATCATTCACTTGCATTTGAAAATTGAAACAAAATTGTACTTCAAATTAGGTCTCCTAGTTTGTCATTTTATCACATTTTTCACTTGCATTCAACATAAATTTCACATAAAAATCAAATTGTAACTTGTTGTTTCTGATCAAAATCTAGAAACCAATGAAATCATCTCAAAATTTGTATTTAAAAAAAAAAACCCTAACCTAGGACCCATTCATTCTAGGGTGAATGAGTCCCTGATCAAGGTCATTTCCTGATTTTTTGGGCACTAAAACATCTATTTCTGCATTTCATTTTACTGTTTTCATTTTTTTGTTTCAGTTTACAAAATTTCTATTACTAGGAATTGGTCATATTTAGCGTAATTTGATAAAATTAGTGCATTGTGTGATTTCAAGATTGCATTTACAAGACATCATTTTCAAGTTTTTGTAGTGTGTAATCAGAAAGTTACCTTGTTTAGAACCTGAAAATATGAAAATCCCCTTGCATTTCAAACAATAGACATGTGCATTGGTGACCTATGGAAATCTTTGACATCTTTAGTTGATGTTTCAAGTTATGTTTTTGGCAATGATCCTAATGCAATTGAACCTAATAATGCTCAGTAAAATCCTAATGAGTGTCCTCGTGAAGTTGACATCATTCCAAAGAAGATGATGATAGCACAAACACCTTCATAAACGATTGCCTTAACAATCTTAAGAGAAATTCATCCTTTTACCCATCCATGAAACAACCAACACTCCCTACCATCCCACCACTTGAGATTTTTGATCTTTTACATCCTAAATTTGAGTCACAAACTAAACTTAAACTTCCAACAATGAGTGAACCTAGCTCCTCTAATCAAGTGCATACCTATCCATCTTATGTTAAAAAAGTGACCAACAAAATAATCAACCTAGAAGAGACTTATCACCAAGGCTTTAAAATCTTAACTAAACAAGGCTGCAACATAACTAATGAGAATGAAATTCAAAAACTTCTAGAACAAATTCCTATTGAAGACACTAAGGGAATATGATATCAAAATCATTATCCCTCCACATATTCTAAGGATATAAATGCCCTTCCTCATAATGATGAAGTAATGCCTCACAAGAATGATAGGATCACTTTAGGTCCTTCTTCAAATCCACCTCAACAAGATCCTCAAATAAGCAAGAAATCCAAACCTTACAAACTCAAAAAGTTGTCATTCCTACATACTAAAACAAAAATTCAACAAAAAATGGAATACCTCATTCAAATAGGAGGGCTTACATTTCCACCTCCTAGTAAGGGTAACAATCCTAAGAACATTAATTATTGCACATATCATAGAACTCTTGGGCACCTTATTGATGAGTGTCATGCATTAAGAGGGATCCTTGAGGAATTTGATATGATAGAGATAATCCCTTAAAGCATGACCTTTTCTCCTTGCCATGTAATAGTTTTAGGATCCTAGTATGCTCACTATTACATGATTTACATTCATTGAAAATAATTCTCTTTATCACAAGGAGTCATTCTCATCACTTATCTTGACACATCCTTGTCCTACACTTAGTGGGGGAAAGGGGTTAGATAGCCTTGTCATATTTTTGGCACTTCACGTTGTCTCGTTGGCTAGTTGTCCTCCTTGTACATATACCGATCAAGATTGGGATGCAAAAAACTTGCTATAGGTTAGATTGCATGTGCCTTACTTGTAACAACCCTGGTGTTCTACACAGTAAAATTCCAAAGATTTCACCTCAAGTGAAAAACCCATGACGCCATAGCTTAGCAATAATTTTTTTTTCTTTCCATAATATAAATTACATGCATATTTGAAATAATACTATTTCCAAACTTCCATTGCATTGCATTGTAATTTCACAAATCTTTCCATAACATAGATTTCATATTGAATGAACTCATGTATATCATTCATGATTACATCCTTCCATATAAATGGGTACATGATACATACATAGCTACTTTGAGCTTCATCTACCAATAGATATACAAACTGGTCCTGATTCCACCATAATGGTGCATACATTTTGGATGTCCCTACTCCTTGGTGCATACACTCTAGTTGTCCCAAATTTTAGCGCAAACATCCGCAAACCTCAAACGCCAACTGATGGAGAGAAGCATCGCTCAAGCGCTTTTCTGCTAACCACATACTCAAATGTGGTCCCCCACACATCTATCACACATGACAAGATGGCCCTATCCTTAAAAGAAGAGATTGGTTGGTAATCCACATAACAATAGCCTAACTAATCTTAGTGTTTTGTCCTACAAACTAGAACCTAATCATATGTTGGCCTTCCCTACGAGTGTGAATATCTTGAACTAGAATGCATAAATGGAACACAGTGAAATGATAGTGTAAATTGTGGAAACTTATACTACATTGGCCAAAGTACTCTCACCCAGTACTTCGAGTGATAGTATTCCTATTCACATACACCTTTATAGCTCGGTTTGGATTATAATTATTTATATACTATGCTTAGGTAATTTCATCCAATGGGTAATCTTTAACTCTAGAAATAACCTACTACCCTTTTTCCCAAAATACAATGGTATCTCTACCAATTAAGAATAAGTATAAGTTACCCCTTCAATGGACATTCATATCCCATATATATAACATATGAGATTTTCTAGTCTACAAATTAACTTTTCATAGGAAGCTATTTACTTCAAAAGACAATCTAGTCCCAAGTATAACTTTATAATCTAGAGTATGGCTACATAAGCCTCATCATAATCATAGAGTAAATATTCATATATAATTGACTCCCTTCAGTAATATATATTACATTAATAAGTGATTCTCATCAAGAGTATAATGACATCAAAAAATGACCTCAATTGAAGAATAATCATATCAATAGATGATTCCATTCGAGAGCGTATTCTCCTTAATTAAAAGGGTTTAAACAAAGTCTACTCTTGTCAATACTATAACTTCATATTAAGAGTGTAATGCAACTAGTCAAGTAGCAAAACTAATTTACTAGGTATTTCCCACCTACGTTCCAAACATATAGAATTCCATAAAGTCAAGTGATTTGGCTTAATCACAAAGGTGATTTTTAACCTTGATATATCCTATCCTTAGAATATAGTCATCAACCAATGACGAGTTTGATTATATAGGTTACTCTAACCCTATATGTTCCAATCAAGACCACTTAAACAACTCAACCAAGTAGGCTATTCCCAACCATAGGTTCTAATGAGTATTCAAGTATAAATCCCAACCTAGAAGGTAAAACTCTACCCAAGGTCTCACTCTTTAATCAAATAATAATTCTCGACCCTAATAGGTTAATCTAAACCTAGGGTTCCATTCAAGTGTATAGTATGATCAAGTGATCATTTAAATAAAGACATTTGATGCGATTTTCATAATGCCACATCATATCTTTCATACCTTCCCTTTTGTAATGCTAACCCTATCATTCCCAAGGTTTCCTAGCATAAATAGATAATAGTGCCAAGTCGCTTCATGACATTGACATATTTCACATTATACTTGTAGTCTAAACTATCTATGTATAGAACATCAATATATAATTCTTGTATAGGGTATAAAGGAGTATTAAGACACTCCCCTTAATCATATTTCATCATTTTTGGTATGTAATACCAATGACAACAAGACAATCCTATTATGGAGTATATACAAACACTTTCATAGAAAAACATAAAGAAACTTCATTTCCTTTCCAAAGCAAATGCTATGTGTAGACATCTAAATTTGACCATTTCCACATGGCCATAATCCCATCATTTATTCATTTATTCATTTAATCCATCTATATTAATTAAATGTCACATTTAATTAATATTATCTTCTTTCCTAAGGTTCCCAAAATTATTTAATTAAATAATTTATCCTTTACCATTTCCTCTCTAAATTAAATAAATCAATCAATTTATTTAATTTAGTCAATTATCCTCTTCAAGTTTCAATTCATTATTTCTCTCTCCTTGTCCCATCCTCCATAACCTATTTCACTAAGATGGGTTAATTTAATTAATCCTTCATTAAGATGTGCATATCCTTCATAAATATTAATGTCACATCCTCCAAATCTAGCCACTTGCCTCTAATCATCATTAATTAGCCTAATCACCTATTTGCACAATCCTAATCCTAATTACTTACCCTTTCTATCATGTCCTTAGGTCAACCTTTCTTGGTGCTTACCTTTTTTTGGGTTGACCTCTTCCCCATGTGAATTAAAAATTCACACTTATTCCCCCCATGCATTTGTCTTCCCCATGACACCTCATATGTCACATCGTACCCAAAGGACAAAGACCTATTTTAGAGGAATCTTATTTTACCTTTTGGTCTCTTCCAAAAAGTGAATTAAAAATTCACTTTTATTCCTCTAAGGCCATCTCCAATCCCCATGTTGACAAGGGTGAAATTTCTAAAAGTCATCACTTGTCATTTTCAGCCCCACTTGGGGACAAGGGATTACTTTTTGTGGAAATCCTGCCTCATACCAAGGTACTTGTCACTTGTACCCTTGCCATCTCACCTTGTCCTTTGGACACTTCACTTGCCACATGGCAAGATGTGAGGGGTTGTGAGTCCTCAACTCACCACAACCCTCCATCTTAGCCATGGTGGCTCAATCTTGACCGTTGAATCCTCTAAAGAATTCAACTTCTATAAGTAGCTCCCTCTTCTCATTAATTGAGTTAGTGAATGCATGCATACCAAACTTATTCTCTCAAGCCTTTCAAGCCATTAAAGCCATTTATTGCAGCCTTCATAGTATTTGCATTATCATCTACCACCATTATCACATCCACCCACCTCCATTAGTCACACATCTACCACCATTATTGCAAGTTATCCATCCAAGGAGCACACATCAAAGCGATATCAAGGGCCAACCAAAGGATCGATTTGAGACAAGGTATAATTGTTTTGTTTATCTTCATCTTTCCTTGTTTTGAATCCAACTAGGCTAATCATTTGAGATGTTAGGTGCTTTTTACTTGTCTTGCATTTTACTTCATTTTGCACCATTAGATAGGTATATTTCTCATGTTCACACTATGATTTCCTAATGCATGTATTTTCAAGAAGTTCAAAATAGTAGCTTGACGCACATCCTTGCAACAGTAGCTTCCTAGCTTCACTTAATCCCCTTAAAACAATACTTCACTATGAATTATCTCCCAAGAAAACAATATGCACTCACAAGTATTTCACAACTCTCTCACAATAGCTCTTAGAATAATTACAACAAAACAAGTTTGCAAAAGAATGCAACATAATGATGTGTCCAAATGAGAAAACTTTCCTCTCAATTTATACAGAAAATGGAGACTTTGTAGCTTATAGAAAAGGCATGCTAATTGATATCTCTCTCCATGCAAGTTGACTCACAACATACAACTAAAAGGTGGCAGAAACTAAGTGGAAACTCAACATAAAATGCTACAAACCAACCCTTTCTATTTGACAACAACAAAAACTAATTGAAATGTGCACATGACCAAATGATGACAGTCTAATTGCAAATAGGATAGAATTCTATAGATTTAAGAGCTCCTATATGTTGGTGCCAAGTATTCGGCCAAATTCCTTATCACACGACAAAAATATTCTCATTGAAACAGTCCACTACTTACAGGAAACACATATACCATGTTGACTTGGTCATAGTTTTGTTGGGCAACAGATCAAAGATGAATTGCCCTACAAAATAGTGCTTAAAAGGTGCTTTTGACCATTTCAAACCTTGTTGTATGTTTTCCTATTATCATGCATTTTACACTTTATATAGTAGCTCACAAATATTCCTTCGCCTTGTATTAAATTTCCACAATTGGAGTAGTTTGTTGGTAATAATTCAAAGTTGAATTTACAATAGTATCGACTTATGGTTTTATTCCAAATCACCCTTTATTGATGTGCAATAACTTGCATATGGTTCAACCTTTATCCAATGTCAACATATGTATAATTCAGCCTTTATATATACTTTGCATGTCTTATATACAAATCGCCTGTGTATATGATGGTATCTCCATATTTCAATGCTATATATAATGAGATTTATAGTATTTTCATAAACTAAACCATACACTATGTACATATAGAGAAGCAAATAAAATAACCATTTTATCTCATATATATATATATATATATATATATATATATACTATATATATAATATGATATATATCCATATATTATATTATATATATAATATATATATTTTCAAACAATTATATATGCATTATCTTTGCAATTGCATCATTTGATAATTGAATGCGTGTTATCTATTTGATTAGCCAAAATAGCGTATATAGTAACATATATATTTATATATATATACTCATTGATAGATGGTTCATTTAAGTAATCCATTCAATACTAAAACAAATATGACCGAGTTATCATTTTCACTAGCAATAAAACATGCATATATACACACACATGTACATATATATATTATATATGCACTTCTCTAATAAGAATTAATGCTTATGCATGCATATGTATATATATATATATACATGACATATATATATATATATTATAGTGATTAATAGTCAAATAATTTAGTCGATACCCGAAATGATTATGACCATGTGACTATATTCATAATAACATATTTATACACATATATGCATATCTATACATATGTTGACATACTCATATGGAAATCCCATTATATCTGACATATGTGTATATTGACATGTGCATATGCATATAGGAATATACCTCAAATACTCATTCAACCATATGATTGAGCATATATATAATTACTATCTTATTAATAAGAAATATACGTGTGATGCATATATACATATATACTTACATGTTGCATTGACCCTTCAATAACATCATGATCATAAGCAACCCGTTCATAAGCGTTCATAGGTATGTATAGCTAAGTACTCTCATACACGTGTTACTCCATGCATATGGTCTATTGTTGAGATGTGTTCGCATATATATATATATATATACATTCAACATATATTCCACTCATCAATCAAGCATAGAAATATAAGGAAGAACTCATAAGTTCCAAACATATAAACATCATCCAAGCATGTATTCAGCAGTAATCATGACCCTTACTAATGCAAACACTTCATACTAAGTATGACTTACCATTTTCCAACACAATAGCTTGACTCAACCATTCTATTGTGAGTGTATGTGTAAGCTCATATAGGTTTCATTTAGGGTTATCTGACCAATCACTTCTCCTGAGTGATACTTCCCCTCCACTTGGAGGATTGAACCTGTCCCTGCAACCAGCTTAGCATATTTGCAATGGTAGTTAGACGTTCATAATAAATCCATATGCATCATAAAACTTAAGCATATTCATATAGCAATACATGTTCATCATTAATGTAACATAATTACTCTTCCAAGGTAATAATACCTTAATAATTATTTCAATATTCCATTTATTTAACAAACATATCAAAATCATGATTGCATTTACCATCCTTTTTACTTGTGAAGGTAAAATTAAATCAGTAATAAGAGGAAGCGGTGTGACATTCTTCCCCCTTGTGAATCATCATCCCCAATGATATTTAATATATAGATAAAGTCAAATAAAGGATTATACTTGCCTTTTCCAATTCATGTAAGAATTATAAAATAATCTTCCCTCGTAGCATCACTCCTTGCAATCTTGTCCTTCCTAGACCTTGCATCAAGTGTCCTTGTTAACGCATAGGGAGAAATTGTATGCCTCACACATAATTACTCTCCCAAAGAGCTTATGTGTTGTATTCACAATATCTCATATGTACATCCCAAGTACAATGATATATGAATAACACATGACACCTATACCATAGTGATTGGAAGACACGTTTGAATTGCATAATTAATTTATCCTTAGTATAATCCAAATAGAAAAGGAATGTCGATGCATTGTGCACTACACCGTGGGTCCCATCCTTCTCTTTGGTATTTAATCCTTCAGATAACTTAGTAGCCGAGTTTTTCCATTACTTACACATCCATTTTCCTTAATCATAAAGTAATGTTCTTGACTATTTTTCCATCTTGAGCATAACATTTCTCTTGGACACATGCCAATTCCAAACATAATGATATTGTTTCATATTTCCAGCTTACTATCAAAAAATTTTGCATTGATCCTTCGATCTTCTATTCCATTTGACATCCTTTTTGGTCCAAGGTTAACCCTATTTCAGCTTAATATATTTTTCAACCTTTCTTTCCATATAATGGATCAAACCTCAATAGTAGAAGTTTATGAGTATTCTTCAAATCGTTCAAGATTTGGTTTATCACTTTTGCCTATTTGGTACAAAATATATTGTGCATTCATTCAATTGAATGTCTCATAGTATGATCATGGTTTACATAACCTCATCATTATTTTTTTGTTCACAAATAAGAAAATATTCTTGGGAATACTAAGCAATTACTTCACACAATATATTATTTAGGACCAAAATCCCATAAATCAAATTTCCAACCAACGTTGGTTACCTTGGTGAGTCTGTTCACCATAATATTATGTCATTTCCACTGACATAGATAGATTGAACTATCTTGTGTTCTACCACTTCCCCTCTAGAATCTCATGAGAGTATACATGTCCTACCAATGATGACATCTTGTCCTCATTTCTTGGCACATTGGACAATAACTTGCTACATACTCTGCAATATCTTACTCCATCTTTTCCGGATAATAGTGGTTCCTCATCCAAAAAATAATTTTTTCATTCCAATTTCCTAACTATGACATCAATTTCCTTTTCTCATTCCTTAATCTCCCAAAAATTTTGGGTACATAGGTTCTTTTACATCCCATAATAGTCTATTCTTTGACTAAATGAAAACCTATTTTGTGGACTCATGCCACATAAGCATAATGCTTAGAAATTTTGTGGAGATAAATCTCCTTCATCTTAGGACATCCATATCTTGGATTTCTTTCATCCTTAAATCACTTCCAAAATTGTAATCCGATTTTCAGCTCAATCCATCTTTCCTGATGAGCATCGATACTAATTTTGAGTAATAATCCATATTCAATCATGTTCGTTCCTAAAAGATATAAAATTTAGTTGAATACCTAATTACCAAGTATGAACATTTCCTTCCAAATCATGAGTAATCTAGATCTTCCCTTGTTGATCCCATAGGCAATGATCTTCCCTTTCATGATCAAGTAATCTACCTATCCTTTCCTAAGGCATCAATGATAATGTTAGTTGATTTTCCAATCAGACATATAAATGAAGTATTGAGTGATAATGTCCCTTTCTCATTGGTCATAATCCTTGAACTTTTCATTATCTTTATATAATTCCAATTCTTCATCATTGTGGTCATGAAATATATGACTTAATGGACATCATGACTTATGAAAAAAGTCAAAATTTCTTCCAAATCAAAAATATATTCACGATTTTTGTTGGGTGGGGTACTTTATCTGAGTTGATCCACTCTCTTCCTTCCCCCCTTTGTGTTTCCACAATATTTGATCAATCCAAAGTTGAACTCCTAGCAAACATTTTCTTTCTTGAAATGATTTATCATTCCTTGTTGTTGGATTTATATTGCCTTTTTCTTGCCTCCATGGCATACCTTGAATATACTTATTCCCAAAATTAGATTCATCATTGATCTCTAACCTCATAGAGTCAACAATTGGATTTTCAAATAGGATATCTAATGAATATTCAACAATTTTACAAGCTAAGGGGATTTCTAATATTCTAATTCTCTTTTCCATGTATGCCAATATCTTTTTTGTGGAGGAATTTCCATATCCACAAAGCTTCTCTTGTTGATGTGTTGTTAACCTAGAGAGTTGTTGCCTTACTAATTCTATTGATTTGACACTTAGTGTCTCTCTATATCCCATTTTATTTTGGAACCTCAAAATATATGTTTATTTTCATTGAGATGTTGGTGAGTTCAATTTATACTCCAACCAATCTATGTACTATCCAAACCTTTGTTAGGCCAACCCGATTTACCTTTTTCAAGATTCTTTCTTACAATCACCTTTCCAAGTGACTTTGTCCCAATTATTGGTAACTTCATAACCTTAAGTACTCTAGGGTTGATTGGTTTATTTGCCTCATCTCAATCAAAACTCGAAATTGATCTTGTCAATTTTGGTTGGTGGAACCATGTCCACTTCATTGATTACTTCTTTTCTAACCATTTTGGTCTTTTCCCTTATTCCAATGTACTATCTCCTTAATTACATACAAGACCTTGATCTTGTTCAAAGTAAGATTTGTTTTCAAGGGTTATCCATTCTCTTGGATACCTACTTCGTTGACTACCTACTTCATTTGAAATTTCCAATTTATGCCAACAATGCATACTAATAGATTCGTAGTATTTTTACTAAATCCAAGAATTCTTGACTCTTTGCAACTATAGGTTGCTACCAATAAGGGATATTATTTCAATCATCTCTATCCCTCAGATTCATTCGAATTTTCTAGTAGGTTGAAGGTACATATTGGTTATTCTTCATAACCTTCCTACATAACCTGATTGCATAATCTTTCGCAATCCAAGGGGATATCATAATAAGTTGTTGGTTTAGGAGTTTCCAACTCCAAGGATGACTCTTATCTAGTTCCAAACTTAAACAAGTTTTCAGGAATCTCATCATCCTTTTCATTTCCCTTTGTTCTTTCTCCTGGCCATCTTGGCATAAGAACTTTTCAACCATTATTTGTTGATAGGGTTTACGTAGCACTTATCTAAGGAGTTCATAGGCTCCAAAGCTAAACCTGGTAGTTCTGACACCACATGTAAAAACCCCATTGTTCCACTCAATAAGATTCCAAATATTTCACCTCAAGTAAAAAACCCATGACGCCATAGCTTACCAATAAAAATTTTTATTTCCATAATGTAAATTACATGCATATTTGAAATAATACAATTTCCAAACTTTCATTGCATTCCATTATAATTTCACAAATATTTCCATAACATAGATTCCATATTGAATGAACTCATGTATATCATTCATGATTAAATCCTTCCATATAAATGGGTACATGATACATACATAGCTCCTCTGAGCTTCATCTGGCAATAGATATACAAACTGGTCTTGATGTCACCGTAATGGTGCATACACTCTAGTTGTCCCCAATGCTAGTGCAAACATTCACAAACCTCAGTCACCAACTGATGAGGAGAAGCATCACTCAAGTGCATTTCTACCAACCATGGACTCAAATGTGGTCCCCCACTCATCTGTCACACACGACAATATCACCCTACTATTTGATGAAGAGATTGGTTGGTAATCCTCATAACAATAGCCTAACTGAGCTTAATTTTGTGTCCTACAAACTAGAACCTAAGCATATGTTCATCTTCCCTATGGGTATGAAAATCATGAACTAGAATGCATAAATGGAACACAGTAAATTGGCAGTGTAAACAGTGGCAACTTACACTACTTTTGCCAAAGTATTCTCACCCAGTACTTCAAGCGAGAGTCTTCCTATTCACATAAACTTCTATAGCTCGGTTTGGATTATGATCATTTGTATACAATGCTTAGGTAATTTCCTCCAATGGGCAATCCTTAACCCTAGAAAAAACCTACTCCCCTTTTCCCAAATTACAACGGTATCTCTACCAATTAATCCTAAGCATAAATTGCCCCTTCAATGGACATTCCTATCCTAGGTATTGTTGGACTCAAGGGAACACTGAGAGGGGGGGTGAATTAGTGTTCTGCAAATTTGAACTTTATTAATCTGATATTTAAACCATTTCAACATTAAACCAAAGGAAAAATGCAAACACACAAAGGAATCATGCACAATGCCATAACACAAGGATTTTTACATGGAAACCCTGTTAGGGGAAAAACCACAGTGGAGGTCAATCCATAATTTGAGTACTAAAATATAAGTTTTACAAAATGGGAATGCACTTGCACTCAGGCTCATTGCCTAGAGCTCACTGCTCAAAATAGAAAGGCTCACTTCCTTATAAAATATTTATATTAAGACCATATAAAGGATTGAAGTGAAGGAATAGAATCTTCTCATGCCTGGTTAAAATTTTGGTTAAGCTCATAGATCAGATTCTGGACCTTCTATCTAATTTTATACTTTTCTCTGCTCTGCTTTGCTATTCGCATCACAAATCCATCCACCGTTTAATTTACATCACTATCCTTCTGAATTTCACATCACACACTAACTTCCTTTGCTTCTCTTCTATCAAAATTATATAACTGATCACTTATATATATCTACAACTCAAGATTCAATCATCTATATGTCAGATTTAATAAAACATAAAATACTTTTCAATTGTCGGCTAAATCCATAGATAATTGTTAATGTGCACCATCCAAATTCGGCCATAGCATAGTGAGGGACTAAATAAATATGTTTGAACATAAAAAATTTAATCAATTACTCCTTAAACATCCGCAACAGCTATATCCACCATGTCGTCCTTCTAGCACTGATAACCAGAAAATCATTACACTGGATCTCCTAGATTGTACACTAATGAATGCGCACCTAGATAATTCTTGGATAAGATAGTATGAACATAAAAATACCTTACTCTAAGATCCAAGACTGAAAACGATAATCCAGTGAAGTACATAGATCAACAAGCTTAACTTTAACCGAATACCCTGTTCTTCACTCTTACTTTCGATAATAGCTAGCTCTTTACTTTGTCTACTAGTATGGACCAATACTAAAGTGTGGACTGGATAAATGACTTAGGTTTCCATCAATAACAACACTAAAATCCATGTGCCAATAATCTCCCCCTTTGGCATTGATGGCAACACTTAGTGAAAAATTACAGTGTGTCAAAACCAATATGAGTATGTTGCCAAACTTCAAAACTTCAAAACATAGCTCCCCTTGAGATTGATAAGGAATTTTTCACTTCTCTCTCTCCCCATTTTAAATCAATGACAAACATGTATCCAATCTCCCCCTTTGAAATATTACCAAAAACTTGTTAATTCAAAAATTGTTTCCAAATTTTGAAAAAGAACAGATGATACTTGAGTAAGAAGATTATCTTGTGTTTTTCTTTCATCTTCGGAAGAAATTTCTTCCAAGCTTCTACTGCAGTCCCAATGATTATGATCATGTTGTTGTTTTTATGTCTTTTTGAAAATATCGATGACGGATTCCAGAATTGTGATCGCATCCTTTAATTTCTCTCCTTTTCTTAGAATCTCAATTAACTGCTCTAGTCTGCATTCGATTAAGTCCTTTACTTTCTAAAAGGTGTCTCTAAGCCTGTTTTTGGTGAATTGAACTTTTGTATTCTTAGACTGTAACTCTTGAATTCTTTTCTTGATTGCACCATCCTAATCCTGAAACATATCAAAACTTTGTCCAATCCCATTTAACTCTATTTCGATTTGCTCCAACTTTTCTTTATATTTCCCAACTGCATGAGGCCAACGGATGCAATATTTATAGATGTTATTTTTTGTACTTATGCATTGCCTTAGCTAATTCATCCTCTTTTTCAACTTGGTAAGAGATATTTTGTACTGCTTCTTCAGATGTAAGATTACTTCTTCTTCCTCCTTGTTTTGTGACTCAAAGTCCATGGTTTCCTTGATGCACTCAATCATTTCTTCTGGAAACTCTCCAATTTGATCTGGTTGTGCACAACATGAGCAGTTAGTACACTTAAAATCATATCTTGATCATATGAAGGTCTGATAGACCATAGTTTATCAATTTTCTGCATTCCACCTTCCTCATGAACAAGTTGCAATATCTTTTCTTTTTTTAAGTCATCTTCTTCACTTGATTCTATCATTTCCTTTTCTTGTTCTAGTTCATCTAATTCTAGTTGTTTTCCTTGGGTTTCCTCAGTTTCCTTATCAGATTCCTCATCTAGTATATCCACAATCTCCTGTTCTTTTCCTTCAATTTTTGAAATCTTTCATGCCAGAGGAGTACAAAAAGTAGTTTATTTTTCTCTTTTCTTCTTTCTCTCCATCTCACCGGAAAAGGAACCAACTTCAAGTTCCCTTACCGGAAGAGAAATACCAACTAAGCCAAACTTTCCTAGCAAACTCTTAAAGAAATTTCCATATTTTTTATCACAGTTTTCCAAACTTTTAGAGTGTGTGAAGATTTGTTTACACACCGATTCATTTTCTTTCCACATCACATTGTTGTTCATCGGTAAGAAATTCACAAAGTACATTACTAGAAATATGACCAAAGTACCAAAACTGAAAGGGTAATCTATCATCTTCGTTAATTGCACATTCTCCATCAGTTGATCTTTCAGCAATCCACAAAGATCAAAGTACTGATCTTCCATTATCATTTTGTGTGAGATGTAGACCGCACCTACCGAATTAGCACCTTCTCTATTTCTGAAGAAAATTTTGTAGGATATTCCATGTACAATGTATTTTGTCACAGAGTTCTTGATTTTTGAAATTATTAGTGCCCTTTGATCTCCAATAACTCTAGTTAGGGTTTCGACTTATTTATTCCGGATACACTTATTCTCGGTATACCCCCAACTTTGCATAATCTAGTTAATTTTTCCAATTAATTTCTTTGAGATGAGGTAGGGTTTTTCCATAATCAGAGTGTCGTCATTCAATCTGCTCAAAATGAATTTAACGATTTCTATGTTTTCGAAATAAGGAAACTCATTCCAAATGTCTAGATTCTTGTGTTTAGCTTCTCTCATCCATTTCAATTCATCGAGTGACAACAAATTTCTTACGACTCTAATCTTCTCACTGTTATACTCATCTAGATTGATCATTCCTTTGATTTATTCCATTTTTCCTTCCGTATCGAACAATTTCTTCTATCGAGCACCAAA
Source organism: Sequoiadendron giganteum (assembly GCA_007115665.2). Classification (NCBI taxonomy): domain Eukaryota; kingdom Viridiplantae; phylum Streptophyta; class Pinopsida; order Cupressales; family Cupressaceae; genus Sequoiadendron; species Sequoiadendron giganteum. Next base: position 590,497,518 of record CM021102.1, read on the forward strand.
TTATATGGAAATTCCAAAAACAACTGAAATACCTGATGGATTTAGAGATTCACCACCGAATTATCTTCACTGCTTCAAAAAAAATCTACCGAGTGCTCTCCTTCTTCTCTTCTTCGATGCAAAGTGACAAATGAGGGTTCCAACTGCTTTTTATAACTTCGCACTCCTGAATTTTGTTGTAATAAATTATTTTTCCCTAGGTATTCTGGATACCCTATTTTCTCAGACAATGAGAGGAAAATTCTTTTGTGGACCTACAATTTCATGAATATCCTTGTGAATGTTTTCCAAATCCTTTGTAGATTATTAATAAAAAAATTTGACAATTCTTTTGCATTTCAATACCAACTTACGGACAGGGGAAAAAGGATTTTCTTGAAAAACTCCCCCGAGGCCAATGGCCTAAAATTAATTTCTGGAGGAATTACCGAAAGCGGGTTTCAATACAGAACTATTTCTTGCATCAGACTCAATCTTTCTTACCCATGTCTTCTTAATCTAATCTCTTATTTCATCTGTAGTCACTTTTCCCTTTTCTTTATCATCTTTCTGTGTATTTCTACCTTCCATACCAGACCTTTTATATCCACATTTTTGTTTCTGCAGATTATTGCAATGTGACCGTATTTGTTGCAATTGTAGCACACAATATTTCCTTGTCCAGACCAATCATTCCATTGATTTCTTCTTGATCTGTATTGGTTAGTAATATGCCCAAATCTTCCATAGGTATAACATTCAACATTCCTTCTACTAACATAGTAGTTTGACACATTTTTGCATTCAATTGATTTATGACCAAACTTTTTGCAATTGAAACACTGACTAAAAAATAATGAATCACTTGATTTCATTTTACTTCTACATTGAGCTTCCATATGACCAAAGTCATTGCAAGAAAAATAGTATCCATTAAGCATTAGGTTGTCTTACCAGATGTCTTTTTGCTTTGTTCATCAGATTTCCTTACTTGAAATTCCTTTGTCCAGATCTAAAATATTCTCCTTTCTCATATCCAAGGCCTCGCTTGTCATTTCCGCTCTTTTGTCCTTGAGTCAGCTCATCAAGCTTAACTAAGCTAATCTTAAAATTTACTTGTATTCATTTGCAGTAGTAAGTTCATCCCTGAGAATAACAATTTGTTTTTCAATCTCTTCTTCATTGTTTCTAGATTGTTGCAGTTCAATCTCTAATTGAATGAATTCTCCATTTACTCTTCTGCATTCATCAGATTTTTCTTTTAAGGATCGAGCAAGGTTCTCTTAATTATTCTTCCTTTCTTCAATCTCCTTAGTCAACTTCATCATCATGGATTTCATCTCATGTTTTAGGGTAGCATTATCTTTGGCAAGCTTTTCACATTCTTTAGTTATTTCCTTCAAGGTTTGATTCAAGTGAACATCATCCATGCTTCTGCTCTCTTTTTGCTTAATATGATCACATAGATCCTTTCTTTTCTCCCTGGATTTACAAATCTAGTCCTTCAATGTCTGAATAAATTTCTCAGCATCCTTAAGATTCGCTCTCAACTCCCAAAATTTTTCTTTAGACTGATCAAGATCATCAAGTGCCACCACAAGTTGTTGTTGAAGACTACCAGAGTCCATTACATTCCGAGATCCACCTCAAGCTGCTAAAATCCTAATGAGGAACTAAGCTCTGATACCAATTGTTGGACTTAGGGGAACACTAAGAGGGGGGGTGAATCAGTGTTCTGCAAATTTGAACTTTATTAATTTGATATTTAAACCATTTCAACTTTAAATCAAAGGAAAGATGCAAATACAAAAATTAATCATGCACAACACCATAACACAAGGATTTTTACGTGGAAACCCTATTAGGGGAAAAAACACGATGGAGGTCAATCCATAACTTGAGTACTCAAATATAAGTTTTACAAAATGGGAATGTGCTTGCATTCAAGCTCACTTCCTAGAGCTCACTGCTCAAAATCGGAAGGCTCACTTCCTTACAAAATATTTAGATTAAGACCATCTGAAGGATTGAACTGAAGGAATAGCATCTTCTCATGCCTGGTTACAGTTCCGGTTAAGCTCATAGATCAGATTTTGGACCTTCTGTCTAATTTTGTACTTCACTCTACTCTGCTATTCGCATCACAAATCCATCCATAGTTTAATTTGCATCACTATCTTTTTGAATTTAGCATCACACACTAACTTCCTTCTCTTCTCTTCTATCAAAATTATATAACCAATCACTTATATATATCTGCAACTCAAGATTCAATCATCTATATTTCGGATTTAATAAAACATAAAATACTTTTCAATCGTCGGCTAAATCCATAGATAATTGTTAATGCACACCATCCAAAGTTGGCCATAGCATAGTGAGGGCTTAAATAAACATGTTCAAACACAAAAAAAAAAATCAATTACTCTTTAAACTTTTGTAACGGCTATATCCACCACGTCGGCCTTCTAGCGTTGATAACCAAAAAATCATTACACCGGATCTCCTAGATTGTACACCAGTGAATGCGCACCCAAATAATTCTTGGATAAGATAGTACAAACATAAAAATACATTTCTTTGAGATCCATGACTCAAAATGATAATCCGGTGAAGTATACAGATCGACAAACTTAACTTTAACTGGATACCCTATTCTTCACTCTTACTTCCGATAATAGCTAGCTCTTTACTTTGTCTGCTGATATGGACCAATACTAAAGTGTGGACCGCATAAATGACTTAAGTTTCCATCAATGACAACACTAAAATCCATGTGCCAACAGGTATAATATATGAGATTTTCTATTCTATAAATTAACTTTGCATAGACAAGTTATTCACTTCAAAAGACAATCTAGTCCAAAGTATAACTTTATAATCTAGTGTATGGCTACATAAGCCTCATCATAATTATAGATTAAATATTCATATATACCTGAATCCCTTCAGTAAAATATATCACATCAATAATTTATTCTCATCAAGAGTATAATCACATATAATGACCTCAATCGAAGAATAATCATATCGATAGATGATTCCATTCAAAAGTGTATTCTCCTTAATTAAAAGGGTTTAAAAAAATATTCTACTCTCATCAATACTATAACTTCATATTAAGAGTGTAATACAGGTAGTTAAGTAGCAACTCTAACTTACTAGGTATTTCCCTCCTACATTCCAAACATATAGAACTCCATAAACTCAAGTGATTTGGCTTACTCACAAAGGTGAGTTTTAACCTTGATACATCCTAATCTTGGAATATAGTCATTAACGAATGATTAGTTCGTTTATATAGGTTACTCTAACCATATATGTTCCAACCAAGACCACTTGAACAACTCAACCAAGTAGGCTATTACCAATCATATGTTTTAATGAGTAGTCAAGTATAAATCCCAGCCTAGAAGGCAAATCTCTACCCAAGGTCTCATTGTTTAATCAGTTAATACTTCTCGACCCTAATAGGTTAATTTGAACCTAGGGTTACATTCAAGAGTATAGTATGATCAAGTGATCATTTAAATTAAGATATTTGATGTGGTTACATAATGTCACATCATATCTTTCATACCTTCCCTTTTTTAATGCTAACCCTATCATTCCCAAGTTTTCCTAGCATAAATAGATAATAGTGCCAAGTCGCTTCATGACATTGACATATTTCACATTATACACATAGTTGAAACTATCTATGTATAGAACATCAATATATAATTCTCGTATAGGGTATAAAGGAGTATTAAGACACTCCCCTTAATCATATTTCATCATTTTTGGTATGTAATACCAATGACAACAAAACACTCCTATTATGGAGTATATACAAACACTTTCATAGAAAAACATAAAGAAACTTCATTTCCTTTCCAAAGAAAATGCTATGATTTCCTAATGCATGTATTCTCAAGCAGTTCAAGCAAAGCATTCAAATCTCATTCTTTCATAAATAAAGACAAATAAGAGAAGAATATATCCTCATGCCTGTAATACAGTTAACCAGTTGACTAACTTGATGCACATCCTTCCAACAGTAGCTTCCTAGCTTCACTTAGTCCCCTTAAATAAATTCTTCACTATGAATTATCTCTCAAGACAACAATATGCACTTACAAGTATTTCACAACTCTCTCACAATAGCTCTCAACTCCCAGAATAAACAAATCTCAGAATAATTGTAGTAGAATAAGTTTGCAAAATAATGCAACATAATGATTTGTCTAAATGAGAGAACTTGCCTCTCAGTTTATACATAAAATGGATACTTTGCAGGCTACAGAAAAGGCATACTAATTGATAGCTCTCTCCATGCAATTCAACTCACAACATACAGCTAAAAGGTGGCAACAACTAAGTGCAAACTCATTATAAAATGCTACAAATCGATCCTTTCTATTTGATAGCAACAAAGACTAATTCAAATGTGAACATGAACAAATGATGACAGTCGAATTGCAACTAGGATAGAATTCTATAGATTTAAGAGTTCCTATATGTTGGCGCCAAGTATTTGGCCAACTTCCTTATCACATGGCACATATATTCTCATTGAAACAGTCCACTACTTACAAGAAACACCTATACCATGTCGACTTGGTCATAGTTTTTTTGGGCAACAAATCAAAGATGAATCGCCCTGCAAAATAGCGCTTAAAAGATGCTTTTGACCATTTCAAACCTTGTTGTATGTTTTCCTATTATCTTGCATTTTACACTTTATACAGTAGCTCATAAATATTCCTTTGCCTTGTATTAAACTGCCAAAGTTGGAGTAGTTTGTTGCTAATAATTCAAAGTTTCATTTACAATAGTATCGACCTATGGTTTTTTTCCAAATCACCCTTTATTTTTGTGCAATAATTTGTATATGGTTCAACATTTATCCAATTTCAACATATGTATAATTCAACCCTTATATACTTTGCATATCTTATATACAAATCGACCTATGCATATATGAGGGTGTCTCTATATTTCACTGCTATATATATTATGCTTTATATAGTATTTTCATAAACTAAACCATGCGCTATGTGTATATGGAGTAGTGAATAAAATAACCATTTAATCATATATATATATATATATTATATATATAATATAATTTATATTCATATATTATATTATATATAATATATATTTTCAAAAAATTATAATATATGTATTATCTTTGCAATTGCATCATTTGATAATCAAATACATGTTATCTATTTGATCGGCCAAAATAGTGTATACAATATACATATATGTTTATATATATATATATATATACTCATTGATAGATAGTTCATTTAAGTAATACATTCGATACTGGAATGGATATGACCAAGTTATCATTTACACTAACAATAACACATGCGTATAGACACACACATGCACATATATATATTATATATAAACTTTTCTAATAAGAATTAACACTTATGCGTGCATATGTATATATACATGACATATATATATTCTACAGTGAGTAATAGTCAAATAATCCATTCGATATCTGAAATGATTATGACCATGCGACTATATTCATAATAACATATTTATACACATATATGCATATCTATACATATGTTGACATACTTGTATGGACATCCTATTATATCTGACATATGCATATATCGACATGTGCATATGCATATAGGCATATACCTCAAATACTCATTCAACCATATGATAAAGCATATATACAATTACTATCTTATTGATAGGAAATATACGTGTGATGCATATATACATATATACTTACATGTTGCATTGACCCTTTGATAACACCATGCTCATAAGAAACTTGTTCATAAGTGCGCATAGGTACATATACCTAAGTACACTCATGCATGTATTACTCCATGCGTATGGTCTATCTGTTGAATACCCAAGATACTGAGAGGGGCGGGGGTGAATCAATATCTTCTTAAACTTATTGAACAAACACCATCCAATTGCTCCAATGCATATAACAGTAAAAATGAGTATGAGTATTAGTAGAACATAAAAGCACACAACACATGAACACCATGATTTTACGTGGAAAACCTAGAATGGGAAAAACCACACTGAGGATTAGCTCACAATATAGTATAGTTCCAAAATTGAATACAAAAAGGCTCATTGCCAGATACAAAAGCTCATTTCTTACAAAGAGGACTCACTGTCCAAGAAAGGAGGCTCACTACCTACAAAAGGATAACAATACAGAAGTGGCTTCACAACCATAATGAACTGGTAAGAGTACACCTAACAAGTGTTGATTCATTTCCTTTGAAGCTCAATAAACTGACTTAACACACTACATTATTTTTGTGCACTTTGCTTCACATTCACACCATAATTCACATTCAATTCACTTCCATAATCTCAAAATATTCCAATATATATATGTAATACATCCAAAAGCATCAATTAGGTCAACCCAATTAGATGTAATCTTTATTCACCAAAAAGATTAACTTTCGGCTCCAAGTTAGTGCAAAAATTCTCCAAAAATAATCCAAGCATGTAGCATGCTACAATATGTTGGCATGGACCAAAGATAGGTCAAACATATATCCGCAACACAAATTAATCCATTACAATATCAACTATTCATTAGGTCGGCCAGGGATAGACCTAATAAGAAAATACAATCAATAGAATAGTGCCAACTCGCCATACAAGCACAGGAGCACACAAGATTTTGAAATTACAAGCTTCCAACATCCAAAAACCATTTCCCAAAACCGCGAGCAACGATGATCACCTTAGGAGGATTGCGGACCAAAATACCAGAGGATGTAAACTAGTTCTTCATACCGGTTTAGAGTACCAGATCAAACTGACGACTCAATCAACATGGTGACATCAATGACAACACAAAGTTTGCACAACTAGAAGTTCTTCTTCATTCTTCCAACAATCTCCCCCTTTTTCATTGATGGAAACATGTTCCAAAAGAATGTATAACCCTCCACACACCTTCATATAGTTCTTCATTCTTTTCACTTCACACTCCCCTTTCTACATGACAATCTCTCCCCCTTTGACATCAATGGCAAAGGGAAACCAAAAATAGGATGTAAATGTATGTACATGGTGACAATGTATATACAAATAAATTATAATTCCCCATTTCAAACATTGAATTGAAAATAACTCTTTTTGCATGAAATTTTTTCTTGTACCTTTCTCTTATGATCGAAAGAATTCTCTTCCAAGCAAACACTGCCAAACCCATTCTAGCACTCATAATATCCAATAAAGACAACAACGTAAATGAGGATGTCTGGTCCGAAGATAGACATTGTCATTCACAATCTTCTACATCATAAAGTATTATGAAGGGATGATCCAACCAGACCTCAACAATCTCTTTAACTAGCTAGAAAGTTTTAACCAAGTCTTCCCTCTATCTCTAAGGAATCAACAACTCTGCTTGCAATTCAATGAATCTTATTCTTTGTTTTCCATTTTTTTCTTTGAATAAATCAAAACTCTTTCCAATATTATTTATCTCAGATTCAATAGCTTCAATTCTACTTCTAAAATTATAAACAGCTGCAGGCCACCAAAGACAATACTTGTAGATGTCAGACATCTTCTTAACACATTCTCTTGTCTCATCAATATGTTTGGATAAATTTTGTTTGGCTTTGGCACATCTTCTCTCAATCATAGCTTTGAACTTATGTCCTTCAGGTCCTTTCAACAATATGCTTTCTTCAATAAATTCAACTAGATCATCCGATAATGTGTCAGACACATCTAAAACTGTAATACCCTTTTTGAGAAAATAATCAATCAACACATCATCAATTTTAAGTCTTTTGATCGGAGAGTGAGCACGCCACATTTCACCAAATTTATTCATATCACCCTTATCTAACATTGTTTGAATGTCTTCAAGATCAAAGGAATCAGATTCAGGTAGGGACTCTTCTTCATTATCCTTTTCTTTAGGGATAGTGATGACATATTTTGTGATATTTTTCTCCTTTTAGATTCCAGATGGAACCACCAATAACAACTTCCAACTCTTTCTTACCAAAAGAGGAACCCTCTTCAAACTGACTAGACACTGGCACACCGAAGCACAAATTGTTCTGCAAGGATGAGAAATAGATTTTGCATGCACTTTATTTATCTTCCATAAATTCCAAATACCTATAAACTTGCTTTTCGACGGGGATGTCAGATTCCCACTTAACATTCTCTCTTGCTAGTAGCGAGCTCAAAAAGTAAAATACTAAACATATAAGTAGAACCCAAACTGAAAAGGATAACCCTTGACTAAAGAAATTCTGACATTCTCAATTAGGTTTTCCATAATTAGGCTATAGAAATCAAACTTCTTGTTTTCCTTCACCATTTTATGTGCAATATATACAACAATAGCTAAAGTATAACCTTCACGATTTCTGAAATAAACTTTATAAGTGATGTTGTAGGCGACATACCGTACTATAGGATCAAAAATGGTATTTATCAATAGAGCTCGGGGGTCTTTGTTGATGCTAGTAAGTTCCTCCATATCTTTGTATTTCACTGTTTTCTTCCCAGGGAGGTCACCAACACTGCACAAACCAATAATAGCTTCAATTGCCTCCTTCGTGATCTGACAAGGTTTGTCCAAAATAATGCTACCATCCTTGAATTGAATTAGCAAGAAAAAGATAGATTCTTTGTCTGCAAACCAAGGAAATTCTCCCCATAAATCCATACCCAGAGTTTTTATGTTCTACAATTCATTTGTCTTCAACCCTAGTTCCATTTCCCTTATCTTCTGATGATCAAACTCTTCCAGCTCAACTCCCTTCAGCCTCAACAAAATGTCGCGACTCGATCCTCCGTCAATAGATTCCATTGCCATGATTATCTTCTTCAAACTCTTTATTTCTCAATGAAACTTCTTCTTTTTCCCCCATTTTGTAAACTAAGAGAGACAATTTTGAAAAATTCTCTTTTATTCTTAATTATTCATAACGATTTCTCTAGATTGCCTCAAAATCGCTCCAAATCGCTTCAGGATAGCTTCAAGATTGCTCCAAATTGTTCTTCAAACTTTTAAATTACACAAGTGATCAAAAATGACTTATGAATTTCTCTTTATACACCATTGTGTTGTCCTAATTCACATTAAATGCGGTAGGTTTCAAAAAGATAATAAAAAGAACTTTCTTCACTTCATAGAGAAACCCTAATTTTCTCTACAAATGAATATGCCTACACATTTTCTTTTGGTTTCTTTTGCATAACCTCTTCTTATTCATTCCTTACAACATATCCTCTTACCAACATCTGATATGCCATATATCCAGGTGGTTTGAAATTTTTTATGTTAATACTCCCCCTACGACCATGCTAGGTCTAATTCCCAAAGGAATTGTTTGCACTAGATGAGGGCATAAAAACATCTGTCATATTTGGCTCTTCTTTCTTCCTCCACATCTTGTTCATTTATTGGTTAACCTCATTCTTGTCAGTTCTCTTCATAGGTTCATTCTTCTTTACCAGAGTAGATCGCTTTCCCTTTTTACTTCTGCAAACTCTTGAAATATGTCCCAATTTGTTGCAATTGTAGCAAACAAAATTTCTCTTATTTTTTTGACCTCCACTAACCTTTGATCTATACTAGTTTGCTTTGTGTCCAAACTTGTTGCATGTATAGCAGTAGCCAGCAAAATATTGACTCATTCTACCTCCATTAAACCTATTCATCATCACCTGACTAATCATCCTCACTTGAGATTTGCATTCAATAGCTCTATGTCCAAATTTATTGCATGTAAAACATTATCTAGAGAAGGAACCAAAAAAATGATTCATCCTACTTCTACACTCAGTTTCCTTGTGACCAAATTTATTACATGAAAAGAAAACACCATTGAAAGATGGGTACCTTTGAGCATTTGGTTATCTGATAGGCGGTCTTCTAGCAAATTTTCTTGGATTTCTTTTTTGCTTCCCTTTATCTTGAGTTTTTTGATTGTCTACTGGATTTGAGGTCTACACATTCTTAGACTTTTCACCAGCTTCATTTTCCAAACCACATTTGTCTTTAGAAGGTCTTTGCCCTGTAATAAATTCATCAAGCTTGGTGGAGCTTGTCTTGAAATTATCTTCATAGAGTTTTTATTTCTCCATATCTGCCTTCAGGTTCACCACTTCTTATTCAAGCCGATTGCATTCATCAGTCTTGCTTTGCACCACTGTATTCAAACATTTTTCAATTCTTTTACTTTCCTCCACTAGCACCTTCAATCTAGTAACATCTTCATTTTCTTGTTTCAATTTCTCACTCACTTCTCCATTTCTTTGTTTGAATTTATTCAATTGCTCTTTCATTTTTCAGACACATTCATTTACCTAATCAATATTTTCTTTCAAATCTCTATTTTCATTTTTAGGGTTTTCAAGATCTTCAAGAGCAACCCAAAGCTCTTCTTTATCATCCATTTGTTCAATCTTCAGGATCTTCCTCAAGTTTTTAGGCTTCTCTGGAGGAACCAATATCTTATACCAATTGTTGAATACCAAAGATACTGAGAGGGGGGTGAATCAATATCTATTAAACTTATTGAACAAACACCATCCAATTACACCAATGCATATAATAGTAAAACTGAGTAAGAGTATTAGCAGAAAATAAAAGCGCACAACACATGAACACCAAAATTTTATGTGGAAAAACCATGCTGAGGATTAGCTCACAATATAATATAGTTCCAAAATTGAATACAAAAAGGCTCACTACAAGATACAAAATCTCGCTGCTTACAAAGAGGACTCAATGTCCAAGCAAGGAGGCTCACTGCCTACAAAAGGATAACAATACAAAAGTGGCTTCATAGCCAAAATGAACTGGTAAGATTACACCTAACAAGTGTTGATTCAATTCCTTTGAAGCTCAATAAACTGACTTAGCAAACTACATCATTTTTGCACACTTCACTTCACATTCATAGCATACTTACATTTAATTCACTTCTACAATCTCAAAACAATCCAATATATATAGTTGATACATCTGTAAGAATCAATTAGGTCAGCCAAATTAGATGTAATCTTTATTCACCAAAAATATTAACTATCGGCTCCAAGTTAGTGCAAAAATTCTCCAAAAATAATCCAAGCATGTAGCATGCTTCAATATGTTGGCATGGACCAAATATAGGTCACACATATATCTGCAATGCAAACTAATCCATTACAATATCAACTATTCATTAGGTCGGTTAGGGATAGACCTAATAACAAAATGCAATCAATAGAATAGTGCAAACTCGTGATATGAGCACATGAGCACAAGAGATTATGAACTTACAAGCTTCCAACGTCCAAAAACCATTTCCCAAAAATTTCAAGCAACGATGATCACCAGAGGAGGATTGCAAACCAAAATACCAGAGGATGTAAATTGGTTCTTCATACTGGTTTAGAGTACTGGATCAAACTGATGACTCAATTAGCATGGTGACATCAACGACAACACAAAGTCTACACAATTAGACGTTCTTCATTCTTCCAACACTATCATCGAAATGCATTCACATACATATATATACATTCAACATATATTCCACTCATCAATCAAGCATAGTAATATAAGGAAGGACTCATAAGTTCCAATCATATAAACATCATCCAAGCATGCATCCAATAGTAATCATGAACCTTACTAATGCAAACACTTCATACTAAGGATGACTTACCATTTCCCAACACAATAACTTGACTCAACCATTCTACTGTGAGTGTGTATGTAAGATTAGATAGGTTTCATTTAAGGTTATCTGACCAATCACTTCTCCTGAGTGATACTTCCCCCCCACCTGGAGGATTAAACCTATCCCTGCAATCAGCTTAGCACATTTTCAATGGTAGTTAGGAATTCATAATAAATCCATATGCATTATAAAACTTAAGCATATTCATATAGCAATACATTTTCATCATCAATGTAACATAATTACTCTTCCAAGGTAATAATACCTTAATACCTATTTTAGTATTTTATTTATTTAACAAACATATCAAAAACATGATTGCATTTACCATCCTTTTTACCTGTGAAGGTAAAAGTAAATCAGTAAGAAGAAAAGGTGTGACATTGCTAGTCTTTTGCTTTATTTTATTTTTTATGTTCTTTGTGTGATTGTATGTGTGTAGTTTGACCCCATGTATTGTTCTATTTGACATATCTCTATCTTCATGTGCATTCCTCTATATTTATCTACATTCTTCTATATGTCGTAAAATTTTATCCTTTCATTTGTCTTATGTTTTCCTTTTGGGGATGATGCAAGGTGTCGATATATTTAGGTCTCTTCCATGTTGACCTGAAATATTTTCTTTGTTTTCTCTCTCTATGTTTCATTCTTCCTATTCTATGAGTATTTAGGGAATGATGACATTTCTGAGCTCTATAATCACATTGTAGCAAAGATATATTGATCCCAAATACGTAGATCCCTTATGTGTTTTTGGGGGAAACCCCTTTACATGATACAACTTCATTTGGAAACATATGACTTGGCATATGGCTTTCTGAGTAAGCTCACATGTCCTCTTTATGGTTAGAAAAGAGCATTTTCTACTTTAAAGTTATTTCTCACAACAATGGTGTAGCAATTCCTTTAAAGTGGGGGCATACATTGCTATTATTATTGTAGAAATTTTTGACATCCTCATGTTTCTTTGTGTGATTTTCTTTATTCTTATGATGTGTCCTTTTCTTGGTGGTTTCATTGGGTTTGATGTCCTCCAAGAGCATGATATTTCTCAGCATGACTTTCCTCTCAGTGGTCATGCTATGTGTTGCATTCCCTAAGTTGTGATTATCTTATCTTGGACTTGTTCTCTCTTGGAGACATTAGGCACGATGATCCCTAAGAAGAAGACCTTACACAAACTAAGCAAGATCCTTTTGAACAAAACCCTATATATGTATAATGTTCAAAGTGTTTAGCATAATACAACTTGTTAACCCTGTGAAGCTTGAACCCATCTCTATAAGGCCACCAAGCATAATGAACCTTGCTTTCCAGTAGAGCCTTGCCCGTGTTTATGAGTGCTTAGCATAACGTAGCTTGTTTAGGCCTTGTGAAGCCCGAAGTTCTATATTGTGGTGTCTTATTGAAGTTGTCAGTAGGATAGATTTGATATGGTGTGGGAGCCTAATAATATTTTCTCATTTTCCACTCATTAGGGGATCACCTAGTAGACAACCTAAGGCTCCATTAGCTCGTATGAGCGTGTCATTTATATAGTGGACATCAAGTTCTTATAGTGAATGAATAGGACAAATATTCATGTTCCACATCGCTTTGGGACAATTGAAGCTTGATCCTCCCTTCCCTGGACAAATAGTTGTGTTCCACATCATGTTGGGATAGTCGAAGCTTGATCCTCCCTTCCCTAGAAAAATAGTCGTGTTCCACATTGCGCTAGGACAGTCAAAGCTTGATCCACATCCCCTTCTTATCCTAGGCTTTGATAGTGTATGATTTAGTATCTATGTCATTGTTGCATACATAAGTGTCTTGAATGTCTACTTTAGTGTGAGTTTGACACAAGGTCATACTCTCACTAAAGTGGGGACTAAATGTAGTGTAGGAACAAGTATCCCTTTTCCACACTTAATTTGAGAATAAATATAAATAAAAGGACTAAATTATGCATTAATTTAGTGTTGTCATATGTTTTATATATTCACATTAAGTTTAGGTCCTTATTAAATAAAATGGACTTAATTGTGGCTTATTTATGGTGTTGTCAGGTGTACCTTTACACTTTCACACTTATCTAGGGCTTCATTAACTAATTGAGGTTAATTTTCCTTAATTGGCCCCTTTAATTCAAATCCAAGCCTAATTAATTGCAATTTTTGAAGAGGAAAACCTAACATTCGTTAATGCCATAACATAACACTTAACATTGGAGAATGTGTGTCCTAGCTAAGTGACCTAGGACCCATTTACCCAAGGGTGAATGGATCCTCACTTAGGCCTAGGACCTAAATTTTAAATATGTTTTTGGTAGCATTTTAATAATTTCAAAGTATATTCACATGTTGGCTTATGTTATTTAAATTTTAGGAATTAATGTTAACATATGTATAAATAAGAGGTCATTTCTCTAAGTTTCATCCTAGAGTTTTTATGCAAGAATTCCTATAGAAAATTTATAAGTTCAAGAGCATTTTCAATGCATTCAAGGACAGATTATTGAAGAATTATTGCAACATTCAAGATCCTATCATTGTGTCAAAGTATTCTTGCATCATGCATGTTATTTGAGCTAATATGTTGATGTAGTGTTCAAGATCTATTCAAGCACTCGAAGGCATTGTTTCAAATCAAGTTTCATGATCAAGATCCACATCCATTGAAGCCATTTCATGCAATTTGCAGATCCACATTCCAATGTTCAAACAAGGATTTGGTGAGTTGTGAAATTGCATTTGTTCATTCATCATTCCTTCTTGCTATTTCATTTCCTTACAAGGTTTAATTACCAAAACAGAGTTTGACCAAGGAAAAACCCCATTCACCTAACAACAAACATTTTTCTCTCTTGATGTGTGTTTGTAGATTTTAGGTGGAAGATCTCTTGAAGAGAAAAATTGCAAAGTTGTCAAAGTTGCATTTGTTGTCACCATTCTTGCAATTTCACGGAAACTCACCTACATGATTTATTTATAGTTGTTTGCTTGTCCTGTGAAATTTAGGAATCTAGGAGTGGAGACACAACAAAAGAGAACCCAAAAACCATTTTCAAGAACCCTAGCCATGACCTATTTGCCATAGGGCGAATGAGTCCTTAGTAAGCTTTGAAAAAGAACTTCTGGTGATTGGTACACATCACTTTCCCATTCTCAGATTTGCATTTTAGTTTTTGGTTCCATCATAATTGAGCTTAATCTTCTAGATATGCTTTATAGCTTGCAATTTGGATTTGTTTTTCTATTTTTAATCTTTCTCCCCAAAGTGTTATTTAATCAAGACCCTCATCCTTGCATAAAAGGGAAATTTGCATATTCACACTTTGACTTGACTCAACTTTTGGTTGATAGCCATTTCATTATTTAGATCTCATTTCCAGAATGAAATTAGAGAAATAGGTCCATGATCATCTCACATTTGATCCAACACTATTTTTCTATGTTTCACCTTTGTTATCATTCTTTTCTTCTAATTTTTTGGGCTTTGTTTATCCCAACCAAACCCCTCTCCTATTTATCTTTCCAAGTCTACTACTATATTTTTTATATTCTTCTCTCTTTCTGCTCAACATCTTGATGATGGATCATGGAGAATGATCTGAGATTATTTAAAAAGGCTACACATAATTTCAATCTGAAAATTTTCTCTCTAACTAATACTCTAAACTTTTACCAAAGATTTATTTCTTTTGGTGGTTTTCCTTAAACAAAAATTCTTACTTAGGATAAACTAATTAGAAGAGTGTTCCAACACCATAATAAGTGTATCCTATGCAAAAGATGGAGGAAAACATAAATCACTTGTTTCTTCATTGATCCTTCTATTTTAAAGTTTGTGGTTATATCATGGATTGCTTGGGGATTGTTTGGGTTTTCCCTAAAGACTTGATAGATTTGTTTTTAAGTTTGATCCCTCCTTTCAAGAGAACCCTAGTTGTGGAGTTATGAAAATTAATAACACCTTATGTGGTATGGAACCTATAGAAAGAGAGAAACAACATTTTTTTGATGGAAAAGGAATTGAATCCATACCAATTTAGCCTTATTATAAGAAACTTTATCTTTGAAATTATAAAGAGTGCTAAAATAAGAATAGAAAAAGACCCTTAAAACAACCTAGAAGAAATGATAATTAGGATATGGAATCTTACATTTGAAGTTCATCTCAAGGAAAATTTCTCCAAACATAAGAGGAAACTTGTTGTCTAGAGGAGGTCTAAATAGGGATAGATCAAACTAAATTTCAACAAAATAGCTAAGGGTAACCCTAGTATGGTGGTTATTGGGGGGTTTTGATAAATGGTCATGGAGACCTTATTGAATTATTTTCCTCCCAAATAGGAAGGAAAAAAATTAATGAAGTAGAAGCAATAACTATTTGGTAGGAAGTGAAGGCGAATCTAAGCAATATTGTTTGTAATCTTTAAATTGAAGGAGACTCTAAAAATTTCATAAACCTAACAATGGGTGAAATGAC
The DNA here is from genome assembly GCA_007115665.2 of Sequoiadendron giganteum. Lineage (NCBI taxonomy): Eukaryota > Viridiplantae > Streptophyta > Pinopsida > Cupressales > Cupressaceae > Sequoiadendron > Sequoiadendron giganteum. The sequence goes on from CM021102.1 coordinate 590,513,675, forward strand.
ACCTTTCTGGAGTCTAGTGGACCATATTATTGATGTGAGAAAATACATTATTTTTTTTTAAAACTAACAATAAGCTATACCTAAAAGGAAGGAAATAAGTCTATGGATGTTGTTGCAAATCAAGGAATGAAGATGTTAGGGTGAAGCTCTTGCTTAGTTCTTTGCAAGTTGCTTGTTATAATATAAAATGATAAGATGTAAGAAAATGAATACAAAATAGGGAAGAAAGGAAAGAGGATAGTTAAGGAACTTGAGGTGATATAAAATCTTGGTTGGAGGAAAATTCAATTGAAAATACTGGAGGAGAATTAAATAAAATTGATTTATATTCCCTTTCTATAAAATACCACATGAAGGATAAGATTAATGAGATAGAAAATGCAAGATCAAAAAATATACCATTTTTTTTTATCTCGAAATGTCATCTCTAGTCATGATTATAATCACACTATGACTGGAATGCTCTTATAAGCCTCCACTAGTGATTTTTTTAGCGGCTAATATTCACCAATTGGCTAATAGTTGAAATTTTGGAATCCAAAATTGGCTAATAGTTCGAGCTATAAGGTGACTTGAATCGCCACATTTTTACAAAATTTTATTATAGTCTTGTTTAAATCGCCAAAGAATTTATTTTATTAAAAAATTTAACTCAAAAAATTGCCACAATACTTGATACATGATTAGATTAGATTTGCCTAATTTTTATAAATTATAGTAGAAATCTATATTGATTTGCCTATAGTATATCATAATTATTAGTTGATTTAAGGCCATATTTCTAATCTTTAGTTTCCACCATTGATTTACAATATAATCTAATATTGGACCTTTTTGTATTCCATGAGGTAAATTGTACCTGCAATCTATAATGCTCATAGGGCTCACAATTTTGGGTATCATGTGCATTAAGGATTGTGGGTACATTTTACCTTGTAGAGTACAACGAGGGTCATTATATCAGTGATCCAAAATAAATTTTAATCCTCATGAGAATTATAGATTGTGGGTACATTTTACATTGTACAATATAATGAGGGTTATTATATTATATTTTAAAACAATGGTGGCAAGTAATTATCATGGTCTACTCCTTAAACCCATCGATAATTTCCACCCTTGGGCCCCTAATTTCTATGAGAAATATTTTTAGATTGGATGATTCACCATAATAATTAATGCATGTTCCTATTATTTTTCAAGATTCGCCAAAATTTTCTACAAAATTTTAGTGATGTAAAAAAAATCGCCAATAAAATTAATATTTTTTGCAAAAAAAGTGAAAGATTCGTCAATAGAAATTAATATTTTTTCCTAAAAAATTGAAAGATTCACCAGGATTTTATATCTTCTTTTGAGGGGGATTTCTTAAATTTATCATTGGCCTCCACAATATGAAGGTCACCTAGGTTTATTTTATTTATTGGTTTGTTAGTTTTTGTTGTGCATTGTTTTTAGCTTCATCTTTGTTCTGTTGGTACAACATTTTTTTGTTGTACTTTAGTTTTATGATGCTTTCTATAACTTTGGGTGTGGGAATTTTTCCACCTTATCTTATCAAAAATATAATTAAAATATGTATTTTATAAGTAATTCCAAATTTAAACATAAAAAATAACTCTGAGTTCCGAAGACAATCATAAAATAAAAACTATTTTCAACTTATATCTAAACAAGGTACTTTAAATAGGTAGTTAGCTTACCTATTAAGACATTTAATCTAGATTTTGAGACAATGTTTGAATATAAATGCCAAAACTACTTTGTGTTATTTTTAAATACAACTACAACACATTTTCTCCAACAATTAAACTTATGATATTGATTATTTTTCCTTAAATTACATGTAGTCTTCAAAGAGAAATCACTTTACCTAAATAATTTCCCTTTAAAAAAAGGTTACATAAAAAGTAAAGTGCATATCTAGAACTCAAATAAAGTTAATTGTCATTAGTAAGTGGAAATGAAAACACATGGTATTGCAATTTGAATATAGTTTCAAGACACACTAAAATTAGAAAACAACTCAAGAAGAAAGGGATGCAAATGGAACAAAAATATGCTTCTAATGTCGGTGAGACCAACTAGAGGGAGTATATCTCTGATATAGGGGATAACCAGGAGTTGATTGCTAGTGCTAAATAATGTTGTTCTACTCTTTGATGTTTAGGCCTTTTGTTGGTCTAGCTATTGGTTTTTATATTAAGATGGTTATCTATGTTTTTTATTCAGTTTAGAGGCATGTGTACCATGATAAAAATATGATATCCGACCTACGCACCTTGGTTGATCCTTTGTAGTTGCTTTTTTTTCTTGAGGTTGTTTTTGTTGTTTGATTGGATTTTGTTCACCAATCTGTTTCTCTAAGCCTTTTATTCTCTATTTTATTGTTGTATGGGATCAGGGCCCTTCCCTACTAATCTAATAAAAATATAAAAACAACACTAATTTTAAAAAGATAATCATGGAATTTTTTATGTTTTCTAAAAATAACGAACATAAATCATTATTAGTTTATATATGTTGCAAGATGGTGTGTCCTTTGGTCTCCTTGGTGCAACGTGGTGCTTGGTTTTGTAATATGGCTTAACCGGCTCCCATTGATCTTGTATAAATCTAGCAATTGTATCATGCATTAACAAGTCAATCTTTTGGTGCAACAACAACCACCAATATAACTATTGGTGTTAGATCCAAAGTCACATGTTCGAACTCCTCACTTGTGTTGGGGGGATTGTTGTAAGATGGTGTGTCCCTTGGTCTCCTTGGTGCAACGTGGTGCTTGGTTTTGTAATATGGCTTAACCGGCTCCCATTGATCTTGTATAAATCTAGCAATTGTATCATGCATTAACAAGTCAATCTTTTGGTGCAACAACAACCACCAATATAACTATTGGTGTTAGATCCAAAGTCACATGTTCGAACTCCTCACTTGTGTTGGGGGGATTGTTGTAAGATGGTGTGTCCCTTGGTCTCCTTGGTGCAACGTGGTGCTTGGTTTTGTAATATGGCTTAACCGGCTCCCATTGATCTTGTATAAATCTAGCAATTGTATCATGCATTAACAAGTCAATCTTTTGGTGCAACAACAACCACCAATATAACTATTGGTGTTAGATCCAAAGTCACATGTTCGAACTCCTCACTTGTGTTGGGGGGATTGTTGCAAGATGGTGTGTCCCTTGGTCTCCTTGGTGCAATGTGATGTTTGGATTCATGACATGGCTTAACCACCTCCCATGGATCTTGTATAAATTTGGCGGTTGTATTGGGCATTAACAGATTGATCTTTTGGTGTAATGACAACCACCAATATAATAATATCTAGACCAAATTAAAGTAAGAATATTTTAAATAGGTTAAAAACTTGAACAATCCCACCAAGTAATAATTACTACAATTTAAGATTAATAAGCATTCCCCAACTAAATGTATAAAGGTTTTAGGATTACCATATAAGATTGCATTTTGAATAACCACCTTTTTTATAGAAGAAGAGTTTAGTAAGTCTTTAGATGTTTCATCTACTACCCTGTTTACATAACCATCTTCTGTATAGAAGAAGAGTATAGTAGATGAGTCTAGTAAGCTTTTAAATTTTTATCTACTACCCTCTTCTAACCAATTTTATTTCATGTAGATTGATTCATTAAAATCAAAGCTACTTTTTACTCTAAATATTTTTTTTTAATGGAGGAAACTTAAAGTGAAAATATTCTATTAAAATGTTGAACAATCCCACCAAATAATAATTACTACAATTTAAGAATAATAATCATGCTCCAAATAAATGCACAAAGAAATAACCTCATATAATGAGGCAAAGGTTACTATCTAGGATTGTATTTTATGCAAGAAAAAGAGTCTAGTAAATTTATAGACATTTCACGTACTCCCTCTTCCAACATTTTTTCTTGAATTGATTCATTAAAATTAAAACTATTGGTTTCTCTAAAAAATAAAATAAAACTGTCCAACCAACTTAAAGATTTGAAAGTTTTATTTCAAAAATATTTTCTTGATTGATTTCACTTTCAAATACTAGCTAGTACTCAACTTATTAGTCATTTATAGTGCAAACATTCTAGTAAAGAAATATGAGAGCCTAAATAAGAGAAAAAATAAATAATTCTCTTCCAACAACAAGTAAGATAAATATGATAACTAAAACACTAAACCCAAACGATACTCATGGAATAAGTCTATCTAATAAATATAGATCACTATTAATTATATCTAAACCAAATTAGGGTGGGAACTATCTAAATAAATTAAAAATCATTAGTAATAACTACTACATAAATTGTGTTGATTTAAACAACTATAACACTACATGTGTTTTAAAGAAAATATAACATCCTAATGTACATAAATGGGAATATAAATTTCAACAACAAAATAAATCATCATACCTTATATTTAAGAATGAATGCCTTTCATCTATAGAGCTAGTGTTAGTTTTATTGCAGGTACAAGGGTGGGCACAAGAAAAATATAAAATGGTATAAGGAAACTAACATATCATCACACCTTACATGATTTTAAGTTATCATGTGCATCCAGCATAAACAACATTACAAATAATCATAGGGTAGATAGTGCAGAATTTTAGACATACAAGTTAATTGATAGGTAGGTATTCTAAAACTAAATCAATAATAATTTTTCTCTAATTTGTATTGTTATCACCCACATATATAATAATATTTTTACCTTTATATTTTTTTCAACGTGCCTGTGAAAATCTCTAGCCTTTCTATACTTTACATGTTTTTATTGAATGAATGATTGTAAATAAATGACAGGTATGACCGTAACACTACATAAACTCATAAACATAACATAACAATGAAATAATTCTTCTCCAAGTGGTTTTCCATTGTCAAAGAGTTACAAATGTATGTAAACATGTTCTTATGGATTAAATTCTTGGACTATTCCCTATTCTAAAGTTGCTTGAAACTAAACAAGAAGTTTTTCCCTATAGGTATTTAAACATGGTAGACCCATATGGAATGAACGAGAGATTATCACTATGAAAGGATTAGTAATCACGTTTGGTACCTATGTCACATCCCCCTCAACAATATCCATGTAGGATAATCTAGGTGTGGAAAAAGAAGCAATTGAGAGGGACAAGAGACATTGTTAATACAAGATAACCAAGGTGTGGAAAAAGAAGCAATTGAGAGGGACAAGAGACATGGTGCCAATACGAGCTAACCTAGGTGTGGAAAAAGAAGAAATTGAGAGGGAAAAGAGACATGGTTCCAATACAAGCACTATGTCAAGGTATGGGCACCCATTAATTTTGGTGAGATGGGCATGGTGCAGGGTGTGGAATGGGGGCCAACCATACCATTATGAAGGCATTTCAAGCCTCTATTTATTTATAAATATGATAGAAAGAGTGTGGGAGGGAATAAAATGGCTATTTGGAGGCACAATTTGGGGTTTGATGTGATTATTGGAGGTATAGAAAAAAAATACACATGCATGCAACAAAGGATAAAGTGGGAGATAAATTGCATTGGAAAGAGTGAGTAATATAAGGTAAGGTGTGAGGGGAGAGAGAAGAAATAATCTTGAGATAGGAAGGAGAGAATGGCATGAGGGAGAGAATGCATGAGAGAAGGAAGGTGAAGAGAAAACATGTGAGAGAAGATGAGGGGGAGAATACATGAGAGAAGGAGGGTGAAGAGAAAATGTGGTATTTGTGGAATAGGGTATGGACATCCATTAAAGTATTAAAAAAATGGATTTTTGATTAACCATGAGAGGGGATCTTGGAAATTTTTTTATAGGAATAGGGGCAAAGGAATAAAGGAGGATCCAAATGGTCAGGTGCCCATCAAACTTTGTTAATGTTAAAATGAAATATTATCACTGCACATGGACTTTATTAAACCTTAACCAGTGATTTAGTTTTTCCTCTTAAATTGGTTTTGGAATGTGTAGGTGAAATTTTAACCTCATAAATCAAAAATAAGTAAAATCCCCATCTTAGGTACTGCAATATTTTTTAAAATACAATTTGCATGAACTACCAACTTATTTGATCATGCATATTTCATCTAATTTAAAAGTGTTGATTTCAAAAGCTCTTCATTCACCATGGTGATGATAATCATCGTCACACTTATATGCTTACACTCAAAGGTGATAAGATTCTATAATTGAAGTCATCGCTAGACCCAGACCTAAACCTCGAGGGTTCATGGTGACCCTACCTATGTATCCCCTCGTGGGAATTAGAGGCTTCATAGTTCACCCCACAATTTTAGAGGGAGTTCATTCTTTCCTCTTGCATGAGATATTTGATCTCAGTTTTAACCCATGACTATTAATTAAGTATATATATGCTATCAACTTAGCCCAATTATCATATATTGATAATACTTTTGATAATAACTTGCCATCAAGTCTTGGGACCATTCCAAACATGACTAAGCATTAGTGTACCAAAATTCACAATATTCACAAGGGGAATATCATACCATAATCCCAAATATCATATACAATGATTGTCACAAGCATATCTCCATATACACAAGTTGACTAGTGCATACACATCACAAGTACAACAATGACTAGATCATGCACAAATCATAAGTAAAATGGCAGTTATCTCATATGTACATCATAAGTACAAAAATGATTATCTCATTTACACATCACAAGTATGATATTGACTGACTCACATGCATATCACAATTACATTAGTGACTAGCTCCAACATACATCACAAATACAATAGTGTCTAGCTCTTATATACATCATAAGTACCACAATAATTAGCTCCAACACACATCACATATACATAATGGCTAGCTTCAATATGTATCACATATAAACAATAATTGACTTGACACATAATAATGGCTAACTAAAACAAGTCCATAAAGTATCCCAAATAGAAAATAATATCGGTATATTGTGCCCTACACTATGGGTCCTATCCTTTCCTCCAGTCTTTTGCATCACTAGAAAAAAAAAAAGAGGATTCAGTGCATTACATATTGCATCGTGGGTCCTTCCTCAACCCAACAAGGCCAAGTATACAATATGACAACTAGGAAGGGGATTCAATGCATCCCATACTACATTGTGGGTCCATCCACCATCCCAAGGCTTCCAACAAGTAGTGAAACTACCATAGCTCGATGGATTTTTACTTCAATCACCTATAGGCTACCAATGACAAGTCTGTCCACCTAGGAAAATGTGGCTCCCGACATATACCACCTTGTGACCTTAGTGATATTGTCAGCTATCTTCTTCACAATCCTAGGTAACACTTGGAATTGGTCAATTTTGTGCCCTCGATGACAACCAGTGAACCCCATCAATACAATGGTTAGCCCTGAATTATCGTTGCCTACATGAATGGGTACCTACCAATGCAACCATTAGTGTATCATAATCAGGGTAGCCCATAGAAACCTTCACCTACATGAAAGATGTGAATGTCAACTAGTCCCTAGCAGTAGCCCAGACATCGGTCATTGGCATGGTTCAATGACTGCCTATCACTGCTCAAATATCCCATAGGTTCACACTTTGATGGGTCATACATAACATGAATCACAATCACAATCAAGAGATACATGGGCATATACATAGAGAGCTCTAGATATGGAGTCAGTTTTCACAACACATAAGTTACATGGAACTAATACAAGATGGCATTCACCCAACATATACATTTATTCAAATACCAATTATAAAGCAGACAAATCCCTTACTTCATTATGTTTACTATATAAAACCATAATATGTATTAAAGATAAGTTATTAAATTTTCTTAGCTTGATCATACTCATTCGATGCCCATTTTAGCCTCAAATAAAGCTTGTGAAGGAGGAAAGGTCAAACCAATTAGGAACAACCCCAAACCCCAAATTTATACCCCAACCCCCCCTTTGGACTTGAGGTCACAAAGGTATCCTTCGTTTAAGGGCCACCTACGTACTTACTTCCAAATGGATCAAAGTCACATGTAGTTCCCCTTACAAGGTTTCTCAAGGAATTTCTATGCTCATGTATCCTTATAATCAAGGTTTCATTGATTATTATGTCCTATTGCAACAAGGTTCCTTCAAATGATAGTTGCCTTCCATTTAGTATGTAATCATATTATGGTTCACATATTTAAGAGGCTAATAGGCATTATCCTTCCAACAAGGCCACATAATCATCATTTGAACATTAAGGGACATAACACTCTAGTTATGAATGAGCTATAAGCATGATCAATGGAGTCATTCTTAAAATTGTTGAGAATCTTATAGAAAGCATAATATCATATGAAAAAGTACACTCAATAATTTAATTATAGTAATAATCTTGACCTTTGATTTCATTTAAATATTTTTCAATAGCATTGTAATATAACAAGAAGAATAACCCTTAGCTTCTAGAAGTAAAACTCCAAGGAGAGTATATCTCTTTTATCATTAATGAAATAATATTATTTAGTTTTACCTCCAACTAGAGGAAACCTCTACTTTTTTCATAAGGGAGAATTTAGTCACCTATTTGCCAAGTGATCATCACGATATGATTATAATAATTTAGCACAATTTCACCACATTGTTAGTGCCCACAGAGTGCAAGGGGATTTTCATATGAATTCACAATAATATCAAATGGTAACATAATTCCATGAAGGCAATTAAAATGTCACAATCCATTTGAGGGCAATAAGTTCCTACCAATTCCAACCTTGATAGTATTTCCTAGAGATGTTAGGCACTAGAATATCTTTTCAAATAATATTGCCACTAAAAGTACACTATATAAAATTTTATACACAAATGCTACCTTAATAAAATATTGATCCCTACCCTAGCGAGTTATTTAACTCAACATCAAACCCTTAAAATATCTATGATGGATAAATAGTAACTTTTAAATAAACCATATACCAAACCAGATATAGATAAGGAAACTTTAATCCATTTTACAACCTTCTTTTCAAAATTATTATTCTAGTCATTATACTCGTGGATCTAACTTGTTTATATACCACACTATAATGAGATCTTGATAAATAATCAGATACATATTAACTAATGCACACACATTGTGCCTAAACTGTCAAATAAAATGCATCCCTTTGGACACCAAAATCACTAATTATTTATCCCTTGATAACAATGATTAAATAAAGGTTGATTGTGTATGTGCACAACTCAAACTTGTTTGCATCCATTTAAGTATACACTTAGTCATATGCAGCCATGCCAACCTATGAAACCCCACATATTTAAATATATTTAAAGTTCTAGATTTAAGAATGATGATTTCACTTGCTTGAATCCCATATATTTATGATCTGAATCTTGAGCTTATATATAGTGGAGTCATCAACTCTTTTTCATTGATAATAGTAATTATTATTTGCACAATAGCAACTCTTATGGTAAAATGGAATATCACATTTTAGTGAGAAATATTAAGGAGAAATTAGTGAGAAAATACTAAACACAAAAGAAAGAAATAACTCATCTATAATCGATGGGTGGTTGTCCCTACTCTTGTATTAGTGAACTAGAACTCTTGTTTATCCTCCTCACATCTTGGATTCTTTCCCATCTCCTATGCCTTATTTTTGTTGTTCATGTCAATACATTTATATTCTCTATTAAAGTCACACCTTAGCTTCATATGCCCTTCCCCCTTACCAAATCCTTAGACAACTCCTTCTCCTTTGCATCTCATTTTTCTTTCTTTCTTTGCATTATTTTCCCTCTCTCTGTGCCAAAATGCCTCTATCGTCTATACTTCATTGGATATACATAACATGTTCAAAAACTCTCATGGCGGCACAAGTAGGGGAAATATGGGGAATAGTTATCAAATTTGGCTTCACACTCACCATTTACCTTTTATAGAAAGTTTCTAATACCAAAGTAAAATCCCCATTAGATTATTTCTTTCTAGTGCTATTTCTTGTGAATTTAAAGTAGAGAAAATAGATGTTAAGAATAGATTTTTGAATGGGGGTCTTGAAGAGTAAATTTATGTGCAACAATTTGACCACTTTGTGAAGGAAAGGGAAATTTTTGTTTGCAATTCAAAACAATCATTATTTAATTTGAAGCAATCTTTACATATGTGGTATTACAGGTTTAGAAAAATTGCATTGAAGTTAAGTTTTGTTAAAAAAAAATATCACTGTGTATTATTTAAAATAATTGATAATCAATATCTAATTATTGTCTTGTATGTTGGTGACATGTTTATTAGAAGCAAGGAGATAAATAAAGAGCTTAAAACTCTAACTTTTAGGTGTAGTTGACATGAAGGGTTTAAGGGATGCAAAATTTATTTTGGAAATGGAAACCAATAGGGATCAATTTCACACATATTTATCCTTACAAGGTTTCTCAAGGAATGCCTATGCTTGAAAGTTTCCTTATAATCAAGGTTTCATTAATTATTATTTCTTATTCCAACAAGGTTACTTTAATGATAGTTACCTTCCATTTAGTATGCAATCACATTTTGTTTCATATATTTAAGAGGTTGATAGACATTATCCTTCCAACAAGGCCATATAATCATCATTTGAACATCAAGGGACATAAAACCATAGTTATGTATGAGCTTTAAGCATGATTAATGGATTTATACTTAAAACCATTAACGATATTATTGCAAGCATAATATCAAAACAAATAAAAATAAAATGCTATGTCTTATGTATAAAACCTAGGATTCAAAATTTGGGATATGTTTTGTGGTCTTTTTCTTATGTTTCATTAAGATGGAGATCACAAGGTGTTTAGATTAAATTTTGACCATGAATGTGAGCCAATTAGAACTAGAACTACATCTTTTAGGGTCTTGGAATGAATTGGAATTGATTTTATTTGATTAACCTAATTAAACTATGTGACCTAATATGAACAATGCAAGTTACCGATAATTGACAAACTAAAACAGAGAATTGCAGGTAGATTTGGGAAGGGCATAACACTGTGTACCTATCTTGAAAGTTTGATGTTAATATATATAGGAGAATATTTTCACCCAAGGGCATCTAAGTCCTTGTAGGGGTTTCCTACTCTACTTTTTCATTCCTCTTATTTTAGATCTGAGATCCTTGTTCCTGCTTGCAAACTTGTCAAAACACTGACATATAATTTTGTAGGTGAGTTTCTCTAAGCTGGCAAGGTGTAAGGTTTTGAATAAAATTATGAATAAATGGTCTTCAAGCTTCCTTCAATCCTCACAAAACCTGAAATCTACACATTCAATAAGAGAAGAAATGTTGTGTCATTTAGGGGCTTTCCTTAGTCAAACCTTGTGTTAGTGTTTCCATTTCTACAACGACAACAACAATGATAAAAATGGATAAATGTTAGGAAGGAATGATGAATCAAAAAAGTGTTGCAACTCACCACCCTACAATGAATTCCTTGAAGTACTGAAGTTATGTACTTCACCTCAAGGTATTGGATCTAGCCAGAATTACTTGGAGACCTACAAAAGGGGTTAGCCTTCACAAACAATGACAACATAAACATGCATAAAATCACATATGATTTGACATGATGCTTGGATCTTGAAACATTGTAATAAAGCTTGGGAATACTACTCTTGAATTTCTCTTAACAATGCTTCTTGCTCATAAATTCTCCTTAATGATTGTTAGATTTTAAATGATGCAATAGCTAGGTATTTATAAGCATTTATTCGATTTTTCACATATTAAATCTCAATAGCCAACATTTACAATTTGAATTTTGAATGTTAAAATACTGACACAAATATATTCAAAATTGAATCCCAATAAAATAAGGGGACTAGGATGCCTAAGGGTGTCCCAGTCCTTGCCCTATTTTCTAGAACTTAGGGTGTCAAGAGGAAAACATAGTGTGAAATTATCAAGGGTGATAATTTACAATGCTACATTTAGGCCCCACTTTAGTGAGAGTATGAACTTATGCTCAGACTCACACTAAAGTAGAAAATATATGTCAAGAGATGATTGAATGTAAAAATATTGAAGAGATATGATGATTAAGGATCAAGGGGGTGCGTAAGCCCCTAGGATCCGAGATCCCATGGAAAACCAACATAAGCACAAAGGAACACACACATGTATGAAATACAACTAGAAAACATACACAAACATAAAATGCAAAAGGAGGGTATGGATAATAATGAGCTAGCAAGTTGTGTTATGATAGGATCAACACCAAAGGTGTTCATGACTCACACAATAGAAAAGTCTAATATTTTCTAGTTGAATCATGAATCAGTAGGCAACATGACCTAGTGAAGTCCAATATTCACTAAGTGATCCATCAAGACAAATGAGAAACACACTAGGTCTAGTGAAGTCTGATATTCACTAGGTGTACACCCATGTCAACCATACCAAGAGTTATACTCCCTGATAACTCTAATAAGGTGCTACCAAAATGATAAAGATGTTATTCCAACACATCACTAAGTTCAACACCTATGAACAAAGTGAAGAAAAAATGCCACTCACCTAAGAAGGCGCACAATCTCGCCTGAGGAGGTGCATAAATGACAAAAAGATAAGGCAAAAACCTCAAGGGGTGTTAAACAACACCACTAAAAATGGTCAAAAATAATAAATGGGCTTTGCCCAATAAAAGGTCACACCTTAGGGAATATCACACATAACATCACCACCAAGAGAGGACTAATTGTGGAATAGAAAATTCACACCTTAGGGAATACAAGCCATAACATTACCACCAAGGGGAATGCCATATGCCAAGAAAGGTCACATAGAGGAAATAAATCCTAATATCACCATAGAGGAGACAAAACATAGGTTGACAAGGCCACACTTTTATTAAGCATGGGTCACGCTTCCCAAGAGTTGTATGCTATCATCACTAAAATGGGACCATTCCACATGCAAATAATAAACGGGGAATTATATTCCCCCCTTAAATTTTTATTTTACTTGATACACTAAAATTTTAAGGAGATATAAAGGGATCCCTTGCAAGAAGGAATGCACCTAACATAAGGCTACCTAACCCTTTGCCCCTCAAGCGTAGGGAGAAGGGTGAGACAAAATGGATGATAATATGCTACTCCTTATAAAATGAAATATGATTGCATAAAACTTAATTTATACCCCCATGCATGGTAGTGATTTTTGTGTGATGCTACAACTACCACATGGCAAGGAGAAAAAACTAATGCTATTATTCTGGTGTATGATTAATTAAAGATCTTTTTGATGTTTTCATTATTTTTGAAGGATAATAACCAAAACCTATTGTTTTTTCTTGTGTGTTGGGCTCTATAGGGACACTGATACCTTATTTTTTACACATCATTTTCCATTATACCCAAGTTGTTTCAAAATTTGATAACCTCTTCCATAAATGGCTTTCATTGCTTTTGAAGAAGGTAGCTTTTCATAATCAGTTTCATCATAAGTGGTTATGAAATTTGTGTTTTCCTTGTTGCTAGAAGTTGTGAAATTAGATTTTTTGATGATTCAATAATAGGTTGTGTTGATACCATTACTACTTATTTCCCTTTTCCTTGCTTTGATTAATGTAGGTGTAAAATATAATGAGCTCAAATCATCATCTAATGAATTTTTCACTGATTAAAGACACTCGTCTTTATCTTTGTGTTGAAAAGGTTCAACTTTTGTAGTTGGTGTCAATGTTATAAGATAATTCTTCATTCCTATTTCAATTTGTAAATAATTTTAAGATTTTGGATTAGCTTTTATTGTGTAAACCTTATTTTTGTATGTGGATTTCATTAAATGATGAATCATTGAAGGCACATCTTTCATCTCATGAATCCATGGTCTACCTAAGAGAATATTGTATGAAAAAACATGGGGCATGACATGGATGGGAGTTTTCAATACAACGTTACCAGTTTTAATAGGTAATGTTGTCACACCAAGAGGTTGTCTTTCCATATCATTAAAACCTTTGATTGACAAATCAATGGGTTGAATTAAAGTTTTGTCTCCTTCAATTCTATCCAAAATATTTACACTACAAATATTAATCCATAAACCATGGTCAATAAGGCTATGCCTAATCCCAACCTTGTTAATACTAGCTATTATCATCAAGACATCATTTTTTTTTTGTTTCTAAAGGTGGTAACTCACTATAATGAAAGAGAGTTTCCAAATCAACTGAATTCATACCCTCAATTAAGGTTGCTACATCATTTGGTTGAAAAGCAGGAGGGACAAAAAGATTTTGCAAAGCATTTTGAAGCATGCCATGGTAAACAGGTGATGTTTGAATTAAACCCCACAAGGAAATCTTAGTAGGAGTGTTGTGAAATTGTTCCACAAGGTCAAATTATTTACCACTACACTGCAGAATGTTAGGTACAGGTGGGAGATATGGTTGAGGTAATGGGATGGATTTTGTAGTTTTTTTATTGCTTATTATTTCTAGTGTTATATGTGTGAGAAAATGTGTGATAACTTGGTTACTGCAACACATGAGTACTAGTGAGTTGTTTTGTAAAGTTTAAGATATGGCCATGAGATTTAGGAGGTCATATAATGAGAGGAGATCTAATAGCCAATTGTGCATTCATAACCTCAACAGAGTTCATTACTTGTTGATGATATCCTATCAATGGGGGATCAAATGTCACCTTAGCATCTCCATCTATGCAATCCATCTTACTATCTTTTCAAAGAAATGTATCAATGATTTCATCCTCATGCACCATAATATCCTCTCAAGTAGGAGAGGTATTGGGAGAGGAACAAACAATATTATCATGATTCTCAATGATTGGACATTCTAACTCCAAGATACCTTATTCACAAGTAGGTGAGGTATCAAGATAAGAACTATGATTGTCCATGATTGAATCCTCTTTCACCAAAACATTCTCACAAGTGGGAGAGATGTTGGGAGATGAATGAAGATTAGGAAAATTTATATTAATGAATGTGTCAATGATTCCATTCTCTTGCGCCAAGTTACTCTCACAATTAGGAGAGATATTGGGAGAATGAATAACATACCTTTTAATGATTTCATTTAATCACCTTAGATTGTGCTCATAAGTAGGGAGATTATAACTATACAAGCCATGCTTTACCATATCAAAACCACGTCTTTGAAAATGAAACATGTTACTTGCCTTATGGGTCAAATGATCAAAGTTAGATAGGTCTAAAAATACATATCTAATAATTTCCAATGATGAAATGCAATCTTTTTTTTTCAAATTTGTAACAAATTAAGCAAAATGACACCTTTCTTTTGCATGGAGTAACACCTTTTGAAAAATTCAAATAAAAAATTAGCAAGCAAAATCCTACTAAATCCTTGATAGGGGTAAAAATTGAAAGCTTGAATATTTAGAAGACTACTTAGGGATTTTGGATCTGTGTGCAAATAGGTGTGACAATGAATATTTTTCCAGAAATTTCCTAATTTAAGATAATGTAACTCAAATGCAAATTTGTAACAATGTTTGAATAAAAAGTAACAATTATGAATGCACTTTTGAATGTAGATTTGATCTAAATGACTGAAATAAACCCTAATGCAACCTATGATGTAATATTGTATAGATTTTTTTTAATTTTATATCTTTTATGATGTAAAAATGAAACCCTAAATTAACATTGCAAGACAATTTAATACAAAACCTAGATCTAGGGTGGAATTACTTCAGATTTAAGAAGGTTTATGATGTCAAAATATTGAGTTCACCAAAATATAACATAGAAAAAGGGAACCCTAAGTTTAATATATAAAACCTAGGATGAATTTCTTCCTTTTCAAGGGTACATTAGGATGCAAATCAACAAGGTGTTTATATTAGCTTTCAACCATGAACGTGAGTCAGTCAAACCCAAATCTGCATCTTTTTTAAGCCTTGAAGTGAATTGGAATTGATTTTCTTTGATTAACCTAATTAGACTATGTGACCTAATATGAACAATGCAAGTTAGTGACAATTAATAGACTGAAACAAACAATTATAGGCAGATCTAGGAAGGGAGGAACAATATGTACCTATCTTGGAAGTTTGATGTCGGTCTGTATAGGAGGACATAGTCACCCAATGGTTTTTGATTCCTTGTAGGGGTGTCCTCTGCTTTTTCAGTCCTTTGGTGTCAAATATGAGATCCACGTTCCCACTTGTAAAATTGTCAGAACATTGCCAGATAATTTTGTAGGTGAGTTTCAGTGAGTTGACAAGGTGTAGGGTTTTGAATGCAATTATTAATAAATGATCTTCAAGATTCCTTCAATCCTCTCCAAACTTGAAATTTGCATATTCTAAAAGAGAAGAAATGTTGTGCCATTTAGGGGTTTGCCTTAGTCAAACCTTGTGTGAGTGTTTCCACTTCCATGATGGGAATGCCAATGATAAAAATGGATAAATGGTAGGAAGGAATGGTGAATCAACAAAATGCTACAACTCACCACCCTTCAATGGCTTCCTTGAAGGATTGAAGTCATGCACATCAACTCAAGGTCTTGGATCTAGCTTGAATTGCTTGGAGACTTACAAAAGGGGTTAGCCTTCACAAACAATGACAACATAAACATGCATAAACTCACATAGGATTTGAAATGATGCTTGGATCTTTGAATCAATGCAATAAAGCTCTAAAATGTTCCTCTTGAATTTCTCTTGACAATATTTCTTGCTCATAAATTTTCCTTGTAATGATTGCTATACTTCAAATGATGCAATAAATAGGTATTTATAGGCATTTATTCAATTTCCCACAAATTAAATCCTAATAGCTGACATTTGCAATTTGAATTTTTAATATTAAAATGGTGACACCAATATATTCAAATTGGGATCCCAAAAAATCAAGGGTGTCCCAATCCTAACACTATTTTCCAATACTTAGGGTGTCAGGGGAAAAACATTAAGTTAATACATTTGTTGAATGCTTGCAATTTCTCAGAAAATGGCAAAAATAGGCTATATGATGCATAATTTAAGAAATTAGAGTCTTAATTAGTCTCAATAATTTAGAGGGAGCAAAACATAGTGTGAAATTGTCACGGGTGACAATTTATGACACTACAATATCATATGAAAAAGTACACTCATTAATTTAATTAGTAGTAATACTCTTGACCTTTGATTTCAATATATTTTTCAATAACATTGTAATATAACAAGAAGAATAACCCTTCGCTTCTAGAAGTGAAAATCCAAGGAGAGTATATGTATTTTATTATTAATGAAATAATCTTATTTAGTTTTACCTCTAACTATCTAGGAAACTCTACTTTTCTCATAAGGTAAAATGTAGTCACCTATTTTCCAATTAATCATCATGACATGATTATAATAATTTAGCACAATATCATCACATTGTTAATACCCACAAAGTGTAAAGGTATTGTCATATAAATTTACAATAATATCAAATGGTAACATAATTCCATGAAGCCGATTAAATCAAAACATAATTCCATGAAGGCGATTAAAATATCACAATCCATTTGAGAGCACTATGTTCCTACCAATGCCAACCTTGATAGTATTGCCTAGAGATGTTAGGCACTATAATATCTTTTCAGATAATATTACCACTAAAAATACACTATATAAATAATTATATGCAAATACTAGCTTAATAAAATATTGATCCCTACCCTAGCGAGTTATTCAAATCAATATCAAACCCTTAAAATATTTAAGATGGACAAATAATCACTTCTAAATAAACGATATATATCAAACCAAATATAGATAAAGAAACTTTAATCCATTTTACAACCTTCTTTCCAAAATTATTATTCTAGTCATTCTACTCGTGGATCTAACTTGTTTAAAGAATACACTATAATAAGGTCTTGATAAATAATTAGATACATATTTACTAATGCACACACATTATGCCTAAACTGTCAAATAAAATATATCCCTTTGGACACTAAAATCACTCATTGTTTAGCCCTTAATAACAATGATTAAATAAAGGTTGATGTTGTATGTGTACAACTCACATTTGTTTGCATCTATTTACATATACACCCAGCCATATGTAGCCATGCACATCTATGAAACTCCACATATTTAAAGTTCTAGATTTAAGAATGATGATTTCACTTTCTTGATTCTCATATATTTATGGTCAGAATATTGAGCTTATATATAGTGGAACATCAACTCTTTTTCATTGATAATAATAATTATTATCTGCACATAGCAACTCTTTTGATAAAATGGAATATCAGATTTCAGTGAGAAACATTAAGCAGAAAGCAGTGAGAAAATAATAAACACAGAAAGAAAGCAACTACTCATCTATAATCGCCATGGGGAAGAAGCCAAGACATGAGGAGAATAAGAGCAGCAAGCTACGAATTCAGGTAACTCCATGTAGAAGAGAAATTAAATGATCCCTAAATTCTATTAATAATCTTCAAAGATTATTTCTTTCTAATTTCATTTGGAGTACCTTATCTGTTTTATTCATACATTCCTCTTTGCCATACATAGTTTAGTAAAATTGAAATGCCTTTGATGCTCAGTCCTAAATATCATGAGATAGTGTCAGCTTGTTTGTTCTCTTTGTCGATCATATAGCTGAACTAATTTCATGATGACAAGATGAATTCACTTGTTCATTCTAAACCTATAGATGGTATATATAATTGAATCAAAAATTTATTTCCATTATTTCTTCACATGGTCCTAAAAATATTTGAAAAACTTGGTGTCTATATTTGATGTTCTACTCTTGAATTCTATGTTACTCTTAGTGTAGGGTAGAAATGTGTTGATATAGAATCCTATGAACAACAATATACATGAATCAAATTTATTTAGTGTCTTGAATACTTTGAGATAAAGCAAGTTCTAATCAAAACATAACAAACATGTTCTATATATTCTTATTTTTAAATAAAAGAAGATAGAAAAGAAATCAAGAATATGAGATAGAGATGTATGTATATTTAATCAATGCTTTGTTTATTTGTATTCCATTAAAATGGTGCTTAGTCAATGATGAGGCTATTAAGAAAGGTGAAACTGTGTTATTATGATGTTAGTGAAGGTAAAGGTTTATTTTATGGTCATTCTTAGGAGTTAGCCCAAATAAAACCTTATATGGATTTCATGAGGGTATAGTTGTTGGATGTGGTGATTGGGATTACAACAATGTAACCTCGTATTTGTGTATCCCCTGTGTCATAGTGTCTTGGTCCCATGATAAGTATGATTTGTGCAAACCAGGAAAATTTATTGTCAAATATTCAACCTAACCTTTTTGTCATGAAGATGAACTTATATGATATTTTTGAAACAAATTATTAACCAAGGAATCACCATAATAAAGGTTTGATTATTTGAATAACTTTATGTTCAAACTTTAAAGGAAATAAAATGACAAAGAGTTCTAGGTCAAATCTTTAATCGTAAGATAACCTAGTACTATGAACCAATAATAATATACAATTAATATGAGCCTTGGCTCATAGTTGCATAATATTATAAATAATGGTTATACCATTTAATGGCACTACAACTAAAATTGACTATTTACATATCCTTAATGTTGAAACTTGGTACTTTAATAATTCATTGATATCATGATAAAAAAAATTGTATGACTACATGATGTCTATCAACCTCTTAAATACGCAAACCTTGATATTGAAATTATCATTCTATCTATACTGAAGCGTAATACAAATTGTATACCAAATAGAAGGAAACTATCATTAATTTGACAATGTTGACAAGATTGAGTTATGCGATACATCTTATGTAACATCTCTTGATACCTTATTGATGGCCATTAAGGTTAGTTTTAGTTTAAATGGAATGTATGAATAGTTATCAAGTTTGAGAGCCAAGCTATTACAGGAATAATGACTTACACCATAAGGTAAATGAAATCCGAAGGCTAAGAATATTATTATTACTAGTAGTATGGAGTGTATATCTATATATGAAGATATGTTGAGCATAGTGTTTCTATTTGTCTTGGGTATGAATCAAACATTAATTATTCTTAACACAAGTTTGTTGTTAATGACCTATGTCTTTCGAAGTTCAAAAGGATTTAATGATGCCTTGATGTATGTTGTGCCTCATCTTAGAGGATGCCCTAAATGATATTGGATTTATAGATCTATATTAAGGTGGAACCTCACATGGAACCCTAACAAGGCTTCTTGCATAATTGATGCATATTTAACGATATTTTGACTACATATAGAGACATATACTCTTTATCAATGTCTCAAGTTTAGAATGAGTTAAGATTGCCTAACAAACTTGTACATAGTTATGGTTGGATCTCCATATTTGGAGAGATATATCTGAGATAACAATATTCTTGATAAATCCTAGTCCACCTATATATTTTGAATAAGATAAGGTTAAGATGAATAGAACCTCGATGTGTTTGGAAAGAAAATTATGATTAGTGCTAAGGCTTAATTAATTCCCCATGGGTGGAAAATCATATTACCCTTATTTATTAATTGTATGAGGGTTGTTTCTCTGTTGGAATTCCAAGTGTAGGTTCCTTGAGAGACCTTATAAGAAGAACTATAGGTGGCATTGATTTGTTCAGAAGCAGTTATGTAGGTAGTCCTTGGGCGAAGGATGTTCCTATGAGCTCAAATTTGTAGGGGAGGGTTTAGGGGGATAAATCAAAGGGTTGGGGTTGTTCCTAATTAGTTTGACCTTTCGTCCTCTGTAAGCTTTAGTTTGAGACTGAAATGGGTACCCAATGGGTATTGATCAAGTAAAGAAAACCTAATAACTTTTATTTAACACATAATATTCTTCTATATAGTAAACATAATGAAGTAAGGGAATTTTCTACTATATAGTCAGTGTTTATGTATATGTTGATTAAATTCCATCTTGTGTTGGTTGTGTGTGACTTTTATGTGTTGTGAAAACTGACTCCATATCTAGAGGTCTCTATGAATAGGCTTGTGTATTTGTTGATTGTGATTGTGATTTATGTTATGTATGACCCACCTAAGTGAATCTTCAGGATATATGAACAGTGATAGGCAGTCATTGGACCATGCTAATGATTGATGTATGGGCTATTGCTAGGGACTAGCCAACATTCACCTAGTTCACAGAGGTGAAGGTTGCTATGGGCTACCCTAGTTATGATTAAGTTACGGTAATAGTTGCATGATTAGGGACCCATCCATGTGGGTAATAGTAATTTGGGGCTAACCATTGTATCGAGGGGGTTCAATGGCTATCACTAAGGGCATGAAAGTGACCAATGTTAGTGTTACCTAGGATTGTGAAGAAGATAGTTGACAATATCACTAAGGTCACAAAGTGGTATATATCAGGAGCTACTTCTTCCTGGGTGGACAGATGTGTCGTCTGTGGCCTATAGGCGATTGAAGTCAGAATCCACCAGGTTATGGTAGGTTCACTACTTGGGGAAACCCTTTGGATGGTGGAGGACCTACGGTGTAGTATGGGTGCACTGAATCCATTTCCCAATTGTTAGATTGTATACTTAGCCTTGTGGGGTTGAGGATGGACCCGCGGTGTAGTATGGGATGCACTAAATCCTCTTCTCATTTTTCCAATGGCGTAGAAGGTTGAAGGAAAGGATAGGACTCACGGTGTAGTGCACAATGTACCAATATTCTTTCTATCTGGGATGCATTATGGACATGTGTTAGCCAATATGGTGTGTTATTCAACCATTGTGATGTGTTAATCAACCATTATGGATGTGATGCATGTTGGAGCTCATGATTGTGTATTTTTCATGTATGGTGGAGCTCCTCACTTTGTAAATGTGATGTATGGTAGAGCTTGTTACTATGCACTTGCGATATAGGCAGGAGCTAGTCTCTAAAGTAAATGTGATATGTTTTTGACACAATCATTGTTGTACTTGTGTTGTACATATGAGCTAATCACCATTATACTTATGATTGTGTATGATTCAGTCATTGCTATACTAGTAATGTGTACGAGCTAGTCAACTTATGTATATGGAGGTATGCTCATGAAAATCATTGGGTATGATCTTATGGATTATGGTATGTATGACCCCTTACGAATATAATGAATTTTTGTACACTAAAGTTTGGTAATGTTTGGTATGGACGCAACACTTGATGGAAAATTTATTATCATTAATTATAAATGGCTAAGTTAATAGCTTATTGTAAGAGAGGGGACCACCCACTACAAGGCCCCAGGTCACAAAAGGCCAAGAGCGGAAAGGTTTCCCTAACTTACATCAATTTAAAGTATAGTTAGGATAGGAGGGATGAGAATGATGAATACTATGTGTCCTTCAATCACTCTGCAATCCCAAGAATTGAGGAGAGACTAGATGAGTCGCTTTCCAAAGTCAACTCTACATCTCAGGTGGCTCTCTGTCTAAGGACATAAACGTGGTTCTAGGATGACAGCGCGGCACGTTGGTGTCTCACAAGTGCGCTGGTGTTCGTACAGCTAGAAAACCAGAGAGATGAGGTTTTTCACTAAGGAAGGACTAACAACCTAGTTTACAAGTTTCTGGAATGACAAAAACAATATTAAGATATACGAAAATTATAGATTGGCGTGATAAATATATTACCGCAAGGGTGACGAAAATGATTTTGTAGAATAATCCTCTCACCAGCTTACTTCAAGATCTCTCCATCTGCACACAGAGAAAGGGGGAATGTTGTGGTTGTTTATGGTCCTACCTCAATCAGACCCCTGTTTTCGTTTTTCCACCTCCATGGACATCCAAGTTTGCAATGATAGATATAATGATAAAGAAGGGAAATACAAGCTATGTCTGCAACAAATACTACAAAGCAGTATGTGCTTACTCAACCGAATATGATAGAGGAGATGAGACGAGATTACCACCTCTATCCAAAGTGCTCAAGTCTTGTGGACGAGTGAATGAGAGGAACTCAAGCCTCTGTTGTTGTGGTGTTTGTCCTGCGCTTGTGCTATCAAAGTGATGGAGTGATAAATTGTTGCAATGGAGTAAAGGATGTTGCTACAAAGCTTGAAAGTGTATGAATGGAATGGGGAGAGTGCTCAAACGATCTTGCAAAACTTGAGAATGGATGGAATGGTCAAGAATATGAAGGAGAAGATGAAAAAAAACCATATTCGGGTTGGCCAGCCAAAGAGGGACGTTACTCTTCGACTTCCAATAAAAAATGTAACACCTCTACAATCTCCAACCATAGGAATTTTCCAAGGACGTAAGCATGCTATGCGAACATCTGGATGTTGTGCAGGTATCCCCAATAGAAACACCCCCAGCGACACACAAACAAGGTGTTAAGTGAAATACAAGCATCAGGCTTAAGTGGAATTAAACCTTCGCTTTTGGTATTCTAAAGTGTAAGGGGGTAAAAGGGAATTTGCGTTAGGGGTGAAAATTCACATTCATACATTTTCCCCCACTTTAGCGAGCACAAGTACTGATGAGTGCAGTCTAGTGAACCCGAAATTGCAAGAAAGGACTTCATAGTTCCACAGAACTACAAAGTTGAAGTATGAAAGTGCCTCATAGGCTCACGGTCCTGCAAGGGGGGTATCCTTCAAGAACTCTCACATGAAAGAAACCAGGAAAGGCACCTTGCAGCCCCGTAGACTTGTAAGGAAGGTATTCCCCAAGAACTCTCACATGAGGGAGACCGAGTAAAGCACCTTACAGACCTGTAGACCTACAAGGAAGGTATCCCCCAAGAACTCTCACATGAGGGAGACTGAGTAAAGGGTACTCTGTGGAGTCAGAGATGGCAACATGTTTACCTACAGATAGAACACATCAGAAGGCGACCATGAAGGTCAGTGAACGAACAGTCTTGTAGACCATCACTAAGTTGTAAGGCTTTCAAAGGGGTCCCTCGGGAACTCTTCAAAAGGAACAAAGTTCCACTCAAGGGATGCGTTGTTTGGAAGGTAAAGTCTAGTTAGTTTTCCCCCAAGCTAGAACAAATATGTGAGGATGGTCTAGTTGGGCTGCCCCAGACTAGACATCAAGGTGTGAAGCCAGTCTAGTTGGGTTGCCCCCAAGTTAGATGCAAAGAAATGAAACTAGCCTAGTCGGGTTGCCCCCAAGCCAGACGCCATAGAACTTGTTAAGATTTTTGAAGGGGTCCCTTGGGAACCCGGCGTGAAAAGGAGGGGTCCACTCAAGGGATAGACAGTTCAATAGCTTAACGTCTTCCTTCTCAAATCGATTCATCACCAAGGAATCCTTTTGAAAGATGTTCACTTCATCAAAGAATTCGAAAGGAAGGAGATGCACTCATGCGAAGGGAAGAGTAAGACCATTTTTGCTTCGGGGGAGGGTTTTCAAGTCCTTTCTTTATGAAACCCATGATGAAGGAAACATGTTTCTTTAGGGTTTCAAGTTGAGAATGCAATCCTGACAAAGAAGTGTGGGAAGGATCTTTGAGAAAAGATTCATTTGACAAACAAATGCATTTTCTAAAGACCGAGTGATGTAGAGGAGACATTTCCACACATGAAAGGGACAAATCAAGCAAAGACGAGAGAAAGATAAAGAGAAAAGTAAAATAAAAGAGATCACACACAAAGCACAAAGGGGGATCTGGTTTCGCGGGGTCAAATCTGCATTTATTTACATGTAGTAGGTAACCACGGTAAGAGGCGAAGCATCATCAATCCCCAACCAGATAAGGAAGAATGCACGGAAGATAAGGTAAAGATAAAAGAATTGGTTCAACATGGAAGGAGCTTTAAATGCTCTCGATGCTTTGCATCATCCCCAGTTTACTGAAAGTCAATCACAAACATAGAAGAATAGAGATACATATAGAAGAAGGTTTAAAACATAAACACCACACCTATGTCCAAGCACCAATAGGGGTGACGAGGGTCATCCAGGCACATATAGCATGATTATGAGGGAAGCACGTCACAACACACAATCATCTAATCTAAAGATCAAGAAGAGGGTCTCCCCTAACACTCGTCAACCAAAAGGTCATCAACCTACCACTCTAGATCATCGTAGGGGGAAGGATGACAAGCTTGCAATGGTGTAATGTTAAGGGGATGAACTTATAATCCTCCTGCAACAAGGGCCAAGGTAGAGGGACCTCTGAGGTCTCCATCGCTCAACTGTTGTGGGTCCAAGGTCAACGACCTCGCAAATATTGTTGACAAGGTCAGAACTTCATCCACCGAGTTAAATATACACTTAATGGGAGTGCCATGCTTCACCTCGGTGGACGGAGGAGTTTGCACCTGAGGTTCACTACTAGGCTCACTGAGATACTCAAGAATGGTGACGAACTTAGGGGAGGCTAGGACTAGTTATGTTACTAGGACAAAACAGGTCAATTTGGGGCCACCTTTCAGAGAAGGTGGGCTATTTTTGCGTCCTCCATTGTTGGAGGGGCCACACTCTACCTTCTTCTTCATTGTAGGAGTTGAACTCCCCATAGATGGAACAAGGAGGGTCAAGGGAGAAGAGGAAATAACTGCAGTGGACACAACCAAAGTGTTCACCATGTCCATGGGCTTTTGGAAAGGCAAGACATCCAGGAGGGAAGTCAACAAGGGCGGCTCTGTCAAAGGAGCGATGAACACTTGCACCCTTCGCGGTGCATGTGTGCTCATAGTGGGAGCCAGAAGAGATCCAAAGATGAAAGGAGGGAAAGAGGAAGACACAACGAGAGAATTCGTCTTCTCTTCCTCCTTTCGTAAGGAGGATTTCTTAGCTAGGAGAGCCTTTCACCAACGCTTACGCTCACACACAAGGCAGTTTCTACAGCTCTTTGAACCAGAAGTTGGGATCTATGAAGGGACAAAAGGACCTCGTTCAGCCATGGGAGTGTCCTCCATGGTTGTTTCCAGTGGAAGGGCAGACTACTGAGTGGGAGAAGGAGGGGCAGGTTCAGAGATGGCGGGAGGAGTTAACTCTAACGCCTCGGTGGCAAGCCTCTACTCATTTATTGTTTTAGAAACAGGAATAATAGGAGGACGTGAAGGCTAAGACAGAGAGGACTACCTACGGGGGTATTTTTTTCTTCCATACTGAATGGGCCTAGGCTCTATGGGTAAGACAGGAATCTCAAATGCAAGATGCTTGGCCTTTCGCCAAGCGGGCACCATGGGATTTTCTCGTAGACGCGAGACAGAAATAGATGGTACCACTATAGGGTGAGAGGAAGCATTGAGCTAAACAATGGAAGAGGAAGAAGGAGGGTCTAGAGAATGCTTCTCTTCTTCTCTTCTACGTGCCTTAGCAACATCATTGTCGGCCTTCAGGCAGGCTCTATGCGAAACATCATAAGGCGAACGAGGATATCTCACTTTTGGCCTAGCGCACCTCTTCTTATAGTTTTGATATGTGTGGTGTAGGAGGTCCTTCCTAGGCGAGAGAGGACCAAGGGATGTGGGCCAAAATTAATCTAAGGTATAGTTTCCATGTGCAACCGGTGGTCTATAACCGATGTCATGGACAACGTGTATCCAACCCCCATGAACAAACTTTAGAAATTTGTGTATAATCGAGGGAACTGTGTTCATAGCTACTAGCCAAGAGATACCTAGCTTCACTCTGAAGAGTTTAGACTTCGGGATTATTTCAAACTTAAGGCTTATAGATTTAGGCCCAACGAGGACCAATAGGATGATACTTCCTATAGGAGGTACGAAAATTCCATCGTGTGTGCAGACGGTGCTCTCAGGTGTGTCATACCCATCTTTATGTAGTAATTTAATCAGCATGATCTCCTCAATTATGATATTCACTTGTGATGTCAGATCAATGAGAACGCCTTCTATAGTGTTCCCATTTATCTTCATAGGATTGTAAAGAGGAGATGGTCCTCTATTGAATCCCATCGGCAGGTTCTGTGAGGTGAAGGTTATGCCAGTACCACTGCTCACATTCTGTGTAGAGATAATAGGTTGATTTAGGAAAGAGGCCATTAGGCACACTAGATGGTACTTCTACAGAGCCTCCTAAGGTTTACAAGATAAAGTAGTGACCCAATTAAGGTTTCGTTACACAATACCTTGGATCCTTCCAACTACGCCTACTAGGGATCGCAGGTTGGGTTGCGAGGTGAGACCCTTTCAACACTCACACCTACAACACTCCTAGGATATGAGGAAAGGAGCTTTCAGTATCATAAAATAGAACCAAAATGGTTAACATCAGGTTCACCAAAAATGTAAGAGAGGAGGACCACCCACAGCAAGGCCTAGGTCACAAAAGGCCAAGAGTGAAAAGGCTGCCCTAACTTACCTCAATTTAAAGGATATTTAGGATAGGAGGGATGAGAATGATGAAGACTATGTGTCCTTCGATCACTCTGCAATCTTGAGAACTGAGGGGAGACTAGAGGAGTCGCTTTCCAGAGTCAACTCTACGTCTCAGGTGGCTCTCTGTCTGAGGACAGAAGCACAGTTCTGGGATGACAATGCGGCGTGTTGGCGTCTCACAGGTGCGTTGGTGTCCATATGGCCAGAAAACCAGAGAGACGAGGTTTTTCACTAAGGAAGGACTAACAACCTAGTTTACAAGTTTATAGACTGATAGAACAATATTAAGAAATATGAAAAGTACAGATTGACATGATAAATATATTACCACAAGGGTGACGAAGATGATTTCGTACAATAATCCTCTCACCAACTTACTTCAAGATCTCTCCACCTGCACACAGAAAAAGGGGGAATGTTGGGGTTGTTTAGGGGCCTGACTCAGTTAGACCCCCGTCTTGGTGTTTCCACCTCCACAGACAGCCAAGTTTGCAATGATAGATATAACGATAAAGAAGGGAAATACAAGCTATGTATGCAAGAAATACTACAAAGCAGTATGTGCTTACTCAATTGAATACAATAGAGGAGATGAGAGGATCTTACCACCTCCGTCCAAAGAGCTCAAGGCTTGTGGAGGAGTGAATGAGAGGAACTCAAGCCTCTTCTTCCATGGTGTTTGTCTTGCACTCACGCTATTGGAGTGATGGAGTGATAGATTGTTGCAATGGAGTGAAGGATGCTACTACAAAGCTTGAAAGTGTATGAATGGAATGGGGAGAGTGCTCAAATGATCTTGCAAAACTTGAGAATGGATGGAATGGTCAAGAATATGAAGGAGAAGATAAAAAAGCAACCATATTTGGGTCGACCAGCCGAAGAGGGACATTACTCTTCGACTTCCAATAAAAAATGTAACGCCTCTGCAGTCTCCAGCTACAGGAATCTGCCAGGGGCGTAAGCGCACCACGCAGGCATCCCCAATAGAAACACCCCCACTGACATACAAACAAGGCGCCAAGTGGAATGTAAGCAGTCGGCTTAAGTGGAATTAAACCTCCGCTTTTGGTTTTCTAAAGTGTAAGGGGGTAAAAGGGAATTTGTGTTAGGGGTGAAAATTCACGCTCATACACTTACATGTACTTACATAACAGTCATGGATTAAAAGCGAGATCAAAGATCTCATACAAGAGGAGAGAATGAAGTCCCCCTAACATTTAGAGGTGAACTACGAAGCCTTTGATTCCCATGAGGGGATACGTAGGCAGGGTCATGATGAACCCTCCAGGCTTAGGTTTTAGGTCTAGGAAAGATCTTAACATTGGGACTATACCATGCTTTTGTGCAAGCATATAATTGACAATGATGAGTTGATGCCACCATGGAGAATGAAGAGCTATTGAAATTAACACTTCTATTTTATATTGAATATGTTTGAATGGTTAAGTTGGTAGTTGATGCAAATTGAAAAAGAAATTGTGCCTAAGATGGGGATTTTATAGCATTCTCTTTATTCCCTCTCTATATTTTCTCTCTTCTTACATTTTCTACATTTGATTCCTCCCTTACATGCCCTTTCTCACAGTCACCTTCCAAAACAAAGCTTGAATGAGAAGATATGGGATCATGGGGGGTTTAAAATTGATTAAAGGCCTCTCTTTTTCCACATGACATGTCATTGGACAATGCAAATAATTGTGATGCCATGCCTTGTGGCCATCCCGACCTTACCCTAGCCTATTCTTCTTAAATGTATGTTGTCTTTGTCGTAGAATGGATTAAGTTTCCTCCATTAATGTCTATTTGACTTCTTTACTCCATCTCTTTGCATGTTTCCAAGGATATTTTTAAATTTATTTATTTATTTTCTACCTAGCCTTAACTACGGGGATGTGACATTCTCCCTCCTTGGGAATAAGTTTCCTCGATTGATTATAAGGTTTTATGTAATTTATTAAAAAAATTGGGTTACTAGCCATGTTCATTTCTTATGAACCCATTATTCTTGCCTAATTTTTAATAATTTTGTAGTAGTTTTTTACAATATTTAGGAGGGTGCATACTAAAATATACCCTCACATAAGCATTTTTACTTATTCCAATCCTCCATTTATAAATTATGGGTTTATTTTTGTTAAGAGAGGTTACTTTTATACCTTTGAGTACATATATTTACCAGTTAACCCTTGCAAGGTACTAAAGAACCATGCATCAATTAGCACTCTTGGTATTCAAATCTACTAGCTATTTTAAAACTACTTTTAAATATGCCATGGTAGTCACCACATGAAAAGGTGTGAAATCTGATTCAACAATTGGGTTATGGAAATAGTAACAAATAGACTGGTCAAAAAATTTATTGTGCACTCTGATTTTCCTTTACAATTCTTACATCCATATTCCTTTTCACACCCCTTAGGTTGTCTTTGTTAGAACAGTCCAACAATTCTCAAAATCTTAAAATTTGATTGAAGAAGTTCAAGGCAATTATATTTATACCAAGAGGCCAACTTAGTTATGGTTAGGTGGTAGTGTAAGACAATATACCTCACCCAGAGTCAAGTGAGATTCATAGGTCCGGTGTTTGAATCTAGTTGCTCTAATACTAATGTAAAATCCCCATCTTAGGCACTATAATTAAAATGCAATTTGCATCAACTACCAAATTAATTGACCATGCAAAAAGAATAAGAGAGATGGAGATTAGGAAGCGATGTGGGAGTGGGTGTTTGAAATATTCAAAGGGAGAAGTAGATGAAGATTCTAATCTAGATGATGAAGATGCAGTTTTGTTGGGAAATTTTGGTTTGCTTCTGGGTTTTGGCTACTTTGTGGACGTTGTGCTAGGTTTTAGTTGCTTCACCTATGTTGTGCTGGGTTTTTTCTACTTAATAGTTGTTGTGCTAGATTCTAGCTACTTCACAAGTTTTATGCTATGCAAGAGCTCTAGTTTGAATGATGTTGGTGAGGACATGGTTTCTGATGCTGGAGTTGATGATTCTACTTCTATGGCTCATTTTCTAGAGGTGAAAGTTGTGGGTTGTGACTTGGTGTTTTTTTGTTGTATTTTGGAAACCCTTTCCAACGTCTTGCTTCATTGTTATCAATATCTTGGAGGGTCATGGTTGTAGATGGTTCATTATTTGTGGTTGTTGCTTCTAGGTGGGAGGAGAGTTGCTAGTGGGGACTTCTCTTTGTGCTTTCGATTGTGGTGCCTTATCTTTCCTGGTGCTTATCTTTTGGGAATGCCATTTCTAAGTGTGGGGTTTGTTGGTGCCTTCACCATCTAGTTTCCCTAAACATAGCCCATTTATGGTTTTTATGGGCCTTAATATGGTTGAGCTTCATGTTTATTTTACTAAGGAAACCATAGTGGAGTGGTTTTTTTCCCTCCTTGTTGCTTTTGGTGTCTTCCTGGCTAGTGAAGGATATCCCCCTAGAGATTACATGGTTTTGAAACACTTATGGTATGTAAATATTTTAATGCTAATGGGGTTTGTTGTTAGCTAGAAGGTTTCTTGTTTATTGATTTCCTCTCTGATGGTTCTTAAGGGGGTAGCTTCTACCCTTATTTATGAGTTTATTTTGACTAGGCTATGATTTTTGTTGTTGGCTAAGTTGTTCCAATGGGGGTTATTTTTCACCCTTATTTCTAGTGGGATGTTTTTGGCTTGGCTATGTGTAAAGCTTATTCTACTATCCCAGATGATTTATTTGACTATGGCAACCTCTATCACGCTTTTTTCAGGAGTTTTATTTCCTTACCTTCTTTCTCAATTGATATCTCCTATAGAGGTGGAGTTCTCTCCTTTTGAGGTGGAGCTGAAGTTGGGTGGGTCAATGATGGGTTTGCTACTGAAGATGGCTATAGTGGTTGCTCTATTTTCTTCTATTCTATTGATGGTGTGGTTGATTTCATAGTTCATCTTGAAGACATAAATGTTTATGTTGCATATGGATGCTAAGTTTGTCATTTTTGCGGGAGTTTATTCCTTTTCCCTAGACATTAAGTCTCCTTTAGAGGTGGAGACCTCTCCTTTTACGATGAAGGTATGTTTTGTGTTTGAGGTTTCCCTCTTCCAGCTCCTTTTTGTTGGCCTTGTCATTGCACCAAAAGATCGACTTGTCAATGCTCAATACAAGCCAGAGTTAAGATCCATGGGAGGCGGTTAAACCATATCACGAATCCCGAGCACCGCACTGAACAACCAAGGAGACCAAGAGCGCACACCTTGCAACAATCCCCCCTAGTGCATACGAGGGATTCAAACCCATGACCAACTCTAATACCAATTGTTGGCCTTGTTGTTGCACCAAAAGATTAACCTGTCAATGCTCGATACAAGCCAAAGTTAAGATCCACCAAAAGTATTATATTATCCATGTAATAAAACCATCACCATTTATTTTGAAGGCGTCGTCTATGGTATATTTCCTATAAATTAAATCACCAACATAGTGATTAATACAATAATCAAATAAAGTTGATTCTTGGTGTAAGAATAATAAATACCATGATTAATTTTATGCACTTTTTTTTTTCTAATAATAATATAGTATCCCTTATAAATCTAGAATACATTCTAATGATCATTATCAAGTAGATCAGGAGAGAGTTTCATGAAAATAAGTATGAATAATTTGTCACATTTCTTTCAAAGAAAAAATAGTCATGCTATTAAATATATATTAATGGTCCATAAAAAAATTAAGCAGTAGTTAAGGTATCCTTTCTAGGCTTTCTCCCCAAACAGTTCATTAGGGTGATAGCCGCTCATTATAAGTAGGTGTTTACACCTAGTAAATGTAGAAGATACTTGAAGCCCATAAAAATGTTAGGTAAAGTAACACTCAAGAGAGAAGATAAAATATAGTAGTCAAAAGATGTTTTGAAAGTTTACGTAATTCCACTTTTGATATGAATGTGTAATAGTTTGAATTTTTTTCCCCTTACCTTTTGATTTATCTTGTCATCCTTTACCAAAAGGGAATGAATTTTTCTATTCAATATAATAAGAATGAGAACTCTCAAAGATAAATAATGACCTCGTTAGATGGTTGTGAAAACCACCTGTGTATTTTATCAACATCTCATATTCTTGGATGCATTTATCTATTTGGATACATCATTTTTAGTTTATAGCATTGCCCTTTAATTGACCTCTCTTCTCCATAACATATATGATTAAAACGCTTCTTGATTATAACAAATAATTGATATCAAATGCCATAAATCATCTATCCATGCAAACTCATCCAATGTTTTTATCAACTATTTCATACACAAGATAATTACTTGAAATTTGAACCTTCACATATTACAATGTCTTATATGCATGATAGTGTAAATTGAATGTCATATCTTAACTTTGTGATATAGTTATCAGGAATAAAAAAATTATTTGTCTCCTACTTCACCTCTAATAAACATTGCATACAAAATGACATCTCTAATAAAAATATTTACATCCCTATAATATTAATGTGAGAATATAAGTTATACCAAAGGATATTTTATACTATATAAATATAGGATAAAAACTATGAGTACTTTCTAAATTTGTTAAAGAACTTTATTGGGAATTAGACTTAGAGATTTGAAAAAACAAACATTTGATAGAGATACAAGTATCAATAACTCAATGTTATTGACATCTTTCTTTTAAAAAATGATATTAATATCATAAACTATCTGGGACAAAAGAACTTAGGGTTCCAACATTAGTTATGTTTGATCA
The DNA here is from genome assembly GCA_007115665.2 of Sequoiadendron giganteum. Lineage (NCBI taxonomy): Eukaryota > Viridiplantae > Streptophyta > Pinopsida > Cupressales > Cupressaceae > Sequoiadendron > Sequoiadendron giganteum. The sequence continues at coordinate 590,546,670 of CM021102.1, forward strand.
AGGAAAATACAAATTACTTGCCATAGTCGGCCCAAAAAATGCATACTCAAATCTTATACAATAAGTGTAATTAAAGATTTAGATCCTTATAAATTGGATTGGTCTAATAAGAATGTGTGATACTTCAAAAAAATAGTTTGAGTTCCAAGGCTTGGTTTGCAAAATTCATATAGCTTTATAAAGCAGTTCATTTGAATTCACAAACAATCTTTTAAAATCAAGATTCCTCTAATTTGTTGATTTCCTATTAAGGATCAAATGATAAGCATGAACTTTAAAAATTAACCTAGCAAACAATGACGTATAATGATATTGAGTGCATCTTTATTTGCAAGTCAATTTTGAAATGAGGTCAAAACATATTCTTTGAAATATTTATTCAAGTTAAACTATTTTCCCTAGCAAAGTGTGAAGAGAATCTTTGACCCATATTATCTATTATTTGAAACATTCTAGTAAATAATTTGAACGATGATGGGTTTACTTAAATTTCTCTTTTCGCATATCTAAGGATATATTTGTAATGATAATCAATCAATTATTCTATAAATTATTCGAATGCTAATAGATAAATTTAGCGGCGTACATAAGCAATTCTTATTGCTCACATATATTACAATTTTGAATGAACTCTTTTACTTATTGATGAGAGTCCACCACAATTGACATGGACAAAAGACCTATTTCGCTTATAACAACAAAATATATTTAATCCAAACTCCATAAAGAAAGATAATATAAAGAATAAACAAATTCATCTATCGAATAATCACATTATTTGGAAGACATTAAAATATAAATAAGACAGACAAACTATTCCATATAATATCTTAAAGAGTTGTCATCTATTAAATGATGATGCAAGTAAGATTAAGAAATTTGACAAATGTTGTAGTTGTGCCCACTAGGGCAGACCAGCAAGAAAAATGTAGAAGCACACACTAGTCACACAAACTAATAGACCAGGCACATGAACTACGTAACATAATGCCACTAATAGTTGTCATGAGGAGGAAGTGTCCAACAAACAGGTCTCCAACCAGCGTAGTCCCGACCTGTGCCAAAATGGGAGCTTTGGAATAGAGTAAACGTAAAAGCATGAAGGATATAGGAATTTTGTTATATGTTGTAAAGCCAAACTCCTCAACCTTTGCCAGCATCCTCCCTGCCTGTGCAGAAATGGGAGCTTTGGAACGAGCTGTGCCCACCCGTGCAGGAATTTTGTGAGATTTTGTAGTTGCAACTGCCCTGGTAGACATGTATGCAAAATGTGGAAGCATAGAAAAGGCACGTGAACTGTTTGACAGAATGCCTGAAAGAAACTTGTTCTCATGGAATGCCCTGATTGCAGGATGTTCACAAACTGGATTTGTTGAAAAGGCTTTAGAAACTTGCAATTTGCAGGTGTAAAGCGAGACTCCCCTGCCTATGCAGAAATGGGAGCTTTGTAACTGCCCTGGTAGACATGTATCCAAAATGTGGAAGCATAGAAAAGGTACGTGAACTGTTTGACAGAATGCCTCAAAGAAACTTGTTCTCATGGAATGCCCTGATTGCAGGATTTTCACAAACTGGATTTGTTGAAAAGGCTTTTGAAACTTTCAAGCAAATGCATTTGGCAGGTGTAAAGCCAGACTCTACAATCTTTGCCAGCATCCTTGCAGCCTGTGTCGAATGGGAGCTTTGGAACAGGTGTAAAGCTTAGAGGACAGAGAAATTTTGTCAGATGTAGTTACATTTTTGTTGACAAAGATTCAGAAATTTCCAAAGTAAATGAAATTGGTAGTTGTAAAGCCAACATTCTTCTCGCCTGTTCCAAAATGGGAGCTTCCGTAGGTAATGGCAGAGATCTGTTTTGCTATGAAACGTGCCTTATCATCAAATTATGTTCCTCATTCCTTAAATATTTTTCTTTTTCACTTTCATAAGATTCTCTTGAATATGGTTCTATTAATCTAACCTCAGGTTTCTTTTTTTCTTATGTTTTTATACGATCTTTGTTTTTGAGTTATTCCTTTTTCTCTTTGTATTAGTTTTTCAATTTCTCTTTTGTCAATGAAGATTCTCGTATTCTACACTTATTTTCTATATTTGATTTCTTACATTGTCTAACGTTTTCTCCTTTATTTCAGATATTCATTAATACTTTAGCATCATAGATTACATTTAGACTAGACAATTACTCACTATTTGATCATGGTACCAACACATTGTTATAGAACTATTATTTGGGACAACTAAAGATCATGTGATTTATCACCACAAAAATCACATGCGGACCTTTTTTCCTTTTTTTTCCTATACTCATTCATTAGCATAATGTCCTAGTTTACCATAGTTATCATTTTGGGCTTTTGGTCCTTCCTCTTTCTTTGGTACCTCTATTATTATTGTGGTAGCCTCTCCTACCATCTCCTTCTCAATAGCTATCATTGTAACCCATAGAGGGTCCTGCATCTTGAATTTGTGGTATCACATAGTGTATATTGTTAAATGGTCTTATACTTTCTCTCACTTAAAGTTCCCACTAGCCATATGCCAAATAAGAATTTAATGCTCTTATAGCTAAAGCCTATGCTCTATCCATACCCATATCCAAAAAATGCTTCCCTAGTCAATCCATGAACTATTGGTTCATATTCATCTTCTTCATGAAGTAGCATTTGACACCTATTTGTGTCATGCTTGTTTCCCTTTATATTTTATCTAGCATAAACTTACTATCTTTCTAGGGGATTTCTCACGTTCCCCTCTTATTGTGGTAGCCTTTTTGGTGCCTTTGATTATCAAACATTTATTTCTTAGATGTTCTTCCCTATTATAATTTTCAAACCAAATTTTACTTCTTCTAGGTGTGGGAGAAGTCTCATCCTTCTCACATTTCATTAGAATTTCTTACTTCTACATTACGTTTTCTCACTTTAATTTGAATTCATCACTTTCATCATTTCCTACTAAATCATTCTCCCATATCTTTGACTAGGACTCGATTTTGGTGACCAATTCTACTGTATCCTTATACAAATAAGAAATCTTCTCATCTACTTTTATTTTTTTGAATGTGATTTGGCTTCATATTACCTACTCAAAACATATTGTCTTACAAGGATGAGCAATGTATCCTTGCCATAAAGTTTAGATTGTCAAATAATGATCATAGTGCAGTATGAAGATTATTGAGCATGGCATATAGTTGGAGGACATGATGGGAGCTCATGTTAATGGGAAGAACAATTTGCTTATCCTAGAAAGAGCTCTCGGTTTCCGAAAGAGTAAGGACTGTCATAGGGTTTTCCAATCATGTCAGAAATACTTGACCAAATAGAGAAAACTGAAAGAAGCAAAGGTGACGAATGAAGGCCTTCTAGGAAGAGGTATGCTCGACTCTTTGGCCTTCCACAGTGGACACAACTGTTAAGCAATTCATATCTACTTCATTTGGTGGCTTCTAAATTTTTTATTCAAATTGCTTTCAATCCATTGCCTATGGAAGTGGTGAGAAAGGTTTCAAATTCAGTGAGATGGAAAAGATTTGTAATGGCAGTATAGAGCTTCATACTTGTGTTCTCTCTAACTTTGTTTCCCATGTGGATGTGTGGTACATGGAGAAGGTATTCTATTCCTAAATTTTATGGGGCATTCCGAATGCAAGTGATTTTGAGTATTGGTTCTACAAATGCCCCTTTAGAATTGATCTCAATGATTTTTGGGATTTTGAGAATGAGGATCCCACTATTGCATATGGGTTTCCTACAGTTGTTTGTTGACAAGGTGAGGAGGTTGGGGGCAATTGATGGAGAAATTTAAGCTCAGCTAGATTGTAATAAACAAGAGAAAGGGGCAAGAAACTAATCTTTCTAGCTGGAGATCTTTACTTGGGCAGAGGCATTCTGATGCAAATATTTTAATGTGGTTTGGCTCCATATTACCTGCTCAAAACATATTGCCTTACAAGGATGTGCAATGTATCCTTGCCATAAATTTTAGACTACCAGATGAGGTTTTGAGTTTTGGTAAGATTGTATCATAAGCTTGTAAAGTATGTCTCAACTGGGCTACTTTCATTGGAAAGAATAGGTCGGACGTTCTCAATGACTATTTCTTTATCAGTAGAAATATTGATGTATTAATTTATATGGATTGCATTGACTGCTTTCAAAGACTCTGGTATATCTGGCCGCAAGGAATGGAGACTTTCGAGCTTTCCTTTCTTGCAATCAGAGGTAGAGTCCATTGTAATGATATTGGGATGAGGTACAAGATGGGTTTGGAAAAGAAGGCCTGGTGAATGCCATGCTTGGGTTCAGGTTGAAAAAGAAATGAAGGATGCCTAGCGACTGCCATGCTTGGGTTCAGATTAGAGAAGGAAGAGTGATGAAGACCACATACACCACATAATAAAGAAGAGAGAGCACATGGTTGACTAAGAAGGGGTTGCACCATTTAATATCATGACATCCTAGGTAGATGGTTTATTACTGAAGTGGAGGGTCATCATCTTATGATATATAAATGTTGGAATCGATTGCAAGCTTGTGAAGTTTGTTATGATAACATCATATTTTCTGCCATCTTTAGAAATATAATCCTAAACCCAACATGTATTATTCCCTTCTATTTATCCATAATGCCTAAATGGTAAAGAGATCTGCTATATGTATTCAATAAATGAGTCTTCATTCCTGATTTGTATAGCTCTCCCAGTAGTGGGTCTTGGTTTTCTATTGAATTTCATCTTGAATCATTTAAGGATTAGTGTGTTAGCATGGTCATGACATCATTTCCCTAACCTCATAGAACTAATTAGAATAAAAATATGTTAAATTTTAATCAATCTTAAAGCCCTCTGTAAAAGTTCAAATATAAACCTATCAATGATAGTGAATTAAGATGTAATAATATAAAATTCTTTTGGAATAATATTTTTCATAAGAAGATAACACCAAGAACATGTATATTGAAGGAATAACTCTTAATATCATGGTTTGGGTTTTTCTATAGCTTAGTGGAAATAAATTGAATATCTATTACAAATGATACAAAATCTTTACAATTTAAGTTTTAATGAAGAATGAGAACATAACTCCTAGTAATGAGGCCTTTAAATACTAGCAACAACATTAGTTATTCTAAAACTAACATCCCACATACCAAAAAATGTCCATGTACCTATGTACCATTTAAATGGATCAAACTTTTGTAATCTTATCTATTCTTGCAACCAAAATCCACAGGGTAAGAACTTATATAAACATCACTAAAATCAAAATAAGGGAGGGGGTAAATTTGTTATATTTAGGCAATATACTCATAACCATAGTTTAAAGAATTATAGGCTTGTAAGTAATTATCATATGTTTTGGCATCAATAAATATAGGATTTCATCCCTTGTGGGAAAGTCTAAATGGTTGCATACTCCTACGTCATGGTATATGTGACTAATAAACTTTTCAAGTTGGAAAATTATTAGATATAAATAATGTTGGTTTGCTAAGCATGAGAAATTGAGTATATGTCCTTAAGATTATTATATCCTTGATTATTATTATATGCTAGGAATTAGACAAAGGTAAGTTATAGTTGACCCTCGTAAGTTATTATGTGCTAAAAATAATGTTCATGGAGCTTAATTTATATTTATAACTCAAATTGAGGACAAATTAGTGTCATCATAGTATGATAAGATAATTATCATTTACATTAGCATCAATAATTCTAGAACACTATACTCTTGGGAAATATGATTAGGGTTGCAACAAACTATAACTCTTCATTTAACCTAATGGGTTTGTGTGATCCAAGGTAATTTCATGTTGACTAATAAACTTGGCCCCTGTGTTGATAAGATGAACCTTGGGATGTTCAAGTTGGTTTATGAATGATAATGGGTGGAGTTTGATTCAAGACCTCAATATCATTAAAGGGATGTATTATAGTACGAGTTTATAAATTGTGAACTTAGTGTGAGACCCACAGTGTAGTATGAGATGAAATGCCATTCATTTTCTGGCTGAGATATGATTACGGGATTGTGTGTTAGTAAACTATATAGTGGGATGATGCATAGAGTAGGTTGCATCCACTTCCATGGTTCCAACCATTCTCTATGTGAACTTGTGATGTATTATGTGGATTGTTCACACTTGATATATGTGATGTATGCTTAAGCTATTCATTGGTGTACTTGTGATGTGTATGAGCTAGTCACTTTTGTACTTGTGATGTGTAATCATTATTGTCCTATGATGTGTATATGAGCTAGTCACTGTTGTACTTGTGATGTGTATGAGCTATTAACCTTGTGTATATGTGATGTATTCTTGAAACAATCATTATGTGTGATCTTCGTATTATAGAATGCTATTGACCCTATGTGGTTTTTGTGTGTGTTTGTACACTAATTATCAGTATGGAACAAACAATTGATTGGAATTTGTTGTTAACATTCTAGTGTAACTAGACTAATTTAAAAACATAAGCTTAATTAATAGTCATGATTTAAAAATAGATGAAAGATCTCACACAAGAGAGAAGGATGAACTCTCTTTGTCATTAGTGTACGAACTACAAAGTCTTTGATTTTTGAATGGGGATACATAGGTAGGGTGATCATGAATGAACCCTCGAGGTTTGGGACTGAGTCTATGGATGATCCTAACCTTGGGAGCTTACCACATTTGAGTGCAATCTTGAGTCATGAGTAGGGTTGTCACCAACATGGTTTGGATAAATTATGAGGTTGGTACTTCTAAGCTATATGGAAGATGCTTAGTTGATTAAGTAGGTTGTTTCAATAAAAAAACTTACTAGCTAATGGGTGGTTTTTACATATAAGCTATATGTGCAAGAAACATATTATTACATGTTATAGATTGAGACGAGAAATTATACCTTACAAGGTCAGGATGAATTAACTAATTTAACAAGTGGGGTATTCATGAGTAAATATTTTGAAGTTAATTCCCTTGTGATATGCATTCAAAGTTGATATCATTGAATTACTTGAAGTATATCTGAGCGAATCTTAAATTGAATCTTTGTGGTACAACTAAATCAATAAGAATTCTTCTCTAACTTGTATTGTTATAAAAGTAAGTAGTAACAGTGTGTGTAGGAAACAAACCATGAGACCATAAGCAAAAACTTGGATCCCTATAAGTAGCAAGTTGCAGGGTGCCCAATGTCCACAAAACATCTGTGTGGACATGCTCATGATATAGTTTATTTTATAAACTCTTAGAATGGGTACATCAAGTTTTCATACCTTATTTTCCAATAATACTACATCTCCCATCTTCTTTTCCCATGACTAATTGGTATTACATAAAATCAATTCCAATATGTCAATGATACAAACAAAAACTTACAAGAAAAAATAATCTCAATTATGGGATGCTCTATTAGATCCCTCCCATCCACCTACCTAGGCATCTACTTATTGATTAAAAAATAGTACATTATGGAATGACATTCGTGAGAAGATCCAATGAAATCTCACAAGATGAAAGGGTAAGTTATTAAGGCAAGTTGGAAAGTGTCTTATTCTTAAAACCTTCCCTCAAATTATTCCCACTTATTATATATCTTCGTTCAAAATAAAAGTCTAACATGTTACTAGTATGGAACAAATGCAAAAAATAATTAAGTGGATAGGGACAAAATAAAAAATGAGATTAGTCTTGGTTAATTGGGATATGGATTTTCAATCTAAAAGGAGTGGAGGTTTAGGCCTAAAAAAAAAAAGTTTGATAAACAAATCCCTCATGACTAAGCTAGGTTGGGAAAGGATTAAATAGAGGAAGGATTGATGCAACATCTTAAAGGAAAAATACTATAGTGAAAATATTTCCTATCTACTCCTATGTCCCTAAGTGTTCCTTGCTATGGAACAATATTCTAAAAACTAGATGTAACATACCCATTGTTCTACTTAGTAATTTTACTATGTTTTATGCACAAGTGAATAGTCTATGCATCTAACAATTGAGAGCAATACAAATTTTCCTTTCCCTTTGAATATTAAATGCACATTTGAAATATAATCCTTTCCAAAATTTCCCATTGCATAATCAAAGAATCATTTCATTAATACAAGTAACAATTTCACATTACATAAATTCAAGATAGCATTTCACATTTCAAATTTCCATAGAGATGGATACATGATTACATACATAGCTTCTACGACCTTACTTGAAATAGAAATACAAATGGTTCATAATATCCTTCTACAAATATTGGTTGCCAATTGCACAAGGAGAAGCATCACTCAAGTGCTTTTCCTCCAACTGTGGACATACTGCGGTCCCCCACACATCTACCGAACTTGGGGAGATGGTCCTTCCCTTCGACAAAGAGATTAGTTTGGTAAACTCTTAATCCTAGCTTTTTTTAGCATGGTGATGTGTCCTACATATCTAGAGCTACCATACTATGGCTATAACAACATTTATGACATTCCCAACCTAGTATGTAAAATTGGGTCATAGTGATTGACAATGTAAACAATGGCTACTTACATTACTTTGTCCAAAGAATTCATCACCTAGTACTTCGAGTGAAATTTGTCTATCCACCACCGTCCTAGCTCGATTTGGTTTTGACCGTTCATACTCTATACTTAGGCTGCCCCATTTTCCCTTGGATTATCCTAACCCTAGGAATAACTAACTAATAGCTCATATTTAAATGGCATTGGTACTAAGTATATCAAAGCAACTCTAATATACATTCATATAAATTCTAATATAGTATATATATATATATATATATATATATATATATATATATATATATATATATATATATATATATATATATATATATATATATATATATATATAAGTATAAACCAAATAGAAAGGTTTCACAAATACAAGAAACAATCAAGAAACATGCAAGCATATCCAAGAATCATAACACACATTTAAAACATTCATTTTCAAACATGGAAAATATGAATAAATAACCTTTCCAACATAAATAACAAAGGAATAGAAATCAGCATGCCTATATAAAAGCTCCAATTGATAATTCTTCCTTCCTAGCTTAATTCCTCAAGCCCCCTTGCAACTTTCTTTAAGAACAACCCAATTCTCGCTTCTAACCTCTACCAAATATCTCAACAAATACTAATGCAAAATAACAAAACAACTCTCTAACTCTCAAGCTCTCAACTCGCTTTGCACAAAAAATACAACATAATAACAATAGAATAACTAGAATGAAAAGTGTAAGAAATGGTAGAGAGATCACCTCTATATATACTAGAATATGAGCAACAAAAGGCTGCAAGAAAGTTAACAATCCCACCACCTTTCTAATCCCATGTAAAAACTCAATTAATTAACTCACAGATTTGTAACACATGATAGTCCCCACATTTCAAATAGATGAGTCGACTTGTTTCAAGAGACAACGAGACTCTTTTATTGAGTCAATTAACAAAAAATTCATTTAGCAGGTTTCCTACTTGGTTTGCAAGTCAACTACCCTTCTATATTGCTACCAACTTAATATTGTTTGGGTTCATGCATATCCAAAGGTTTAACACTTTATATTTGCTTTCATAAGCTATAGGTTTTATTGCCACGTTTCATGTTTTAGCGCCCTTAAGAATATCATTGTCAAAGTCTTCTAGCATTCATAACTACATTCATTATTTTTGCTAATGTTTAAAATTTATTCCATCTTTCATGTATGACTTTTGACTTGGTCTTTGCTTTGTTTCATGCGTAGATTTTACACTTTGTAATTCTTTAACATATAAGGCAACACTATAAAATGCGCTATAAATATATTTCAAATACTTATCATTACATATATTATATATCTAATATATATATATATATATATATATATATATATGTATGTATGTATGTATGTATATGTATATGTATATGTATGTATGTATATGTATATGTATATATAACTTAATATGTATATATACATATATATTAGTATATATATATATATATATATATATATATATATATATATATATATGTCACATTCGTACAATCAATATTCACATGCATATGGGTAATATGTCCATGAGCATGTGTAGATACATCTACCTATGTATACTCATGTACGTATTTACTCATATGTATGAGTTTATCGTAGACACATACATATATACATTTTATGTATATATCTTATTGATATTAATATAAACACACAAGGAAGGAATTTCACTCGACATCAAGACTTAATCACATTCCTCAATCCAAACATTCATAAAATAAGATCGTAAACCAATATAAACATTCACAACCAAAACTAAAGATCACTTACCATTTACCTGAATTGACTTGACTCAACTTAGGCCAACTAGGGTGTGAGTGTGTATGCTCAGTTAGGCTTATTAAGGGTTACCATACCAAGTTCTTCTCTTGAGTGATACTTCCCCTCTCTTTTGGAGGTTTGAACCTATTCTCGCATTCAACTTAGTACATCATAACAATAGTTAGCCGATAACAATACATTTATATGCATCACACATATTTCATATACATAATCATTATAAAACATTGAATTGAATTAAAAAATTCATTCATCATATTTCCATCAAGATTCATATACAAAACACATTCATATATATTAAATATTTTTTACTAATCAAGATAATAGTAAATAGGTAATAACACGCGGGGTGTAACACATTCCCCCCCTTATGAATCATCATTCCCAATGATTTTTAAGTATCAAACATGATCATAACATAAAACACACATCACAAAACTTCACTGTTTTAAGGAGTTTTCAAAATCTAGCAAGACTTGTGGAAACTTTTGCTTCATCTTAGCATAGTCTTCTCATGTGGTGGAATCTTCTGCATACTAATCTCATTGGACCTTGCATTGTAGAACCTCTTTGTTATGTAAGTGGAGCTTATGTGTTTCGAGAACCTTAAGAGGTTCGATTGTTAGCACTCCTGGGTCTTGTACCTATAAAGAACTCCAATGAATAACATAGTTATCCCCTAGTATATACTTCTTAATATATGATATATGAAAGACATTATGTATCCTGGCAAGGGTTGCCGACAAGGCAATTCTATACGAAACAGGGTTGACTTCTTCAAGAACCTCAAAAGGACCTACATAGCGCAAATCTAGTTTGGATGACTTTCCAAACTTGATAGAACTCTTCTAATGTTTAACTCTCAATAAAACCTTATCCCCTATGAAGAATTTTTTGGGTACTCGTTTAGAATCTGTATAACTTTTTTCCTATCATTAGCTTCTACTAGCCTCTATTTGATAATTCAAACTTTTTCCTCCATTTCTAATAACACCTCTAACCCAAGGCTTATCCTATCCTCTAACTTATCCCATATTATAGGAGTTTGACACTTTTTGTCAGATAATGCTTCAAACAGAGCCATGTTGATTGCAAATGATAGGAGTTGTTATATGCAAACTCAATAAAAGGTATGTAATCCTCTCATTTGTATTATTAATCCATGCAATAAATCCTTATTAGATCTTCTAACACTTGGTTCACCCTTTTAGTTTTTCCATCTGTTTCTAGATGATATATGAAACTTATGTTCAGTTGAGTCCCAAGTGAAGAAAACAAGGTTTGCCAAAATCTAGATGTCACACAAGCATCCCTATCAGAAATAATCCTTTCAGGAACCCCATGCAATCTAAATATCTCTTGAATAAAATTTCATGATATTATAGGAGCTCAATTAGTTAGATTCCTTGGTATAAAGTGAGCCACCTTTGTAAGCTTGTCGACCACTACCAATATGGCATTGTGCTTATTCCTCAACATTGGAATACCTTGCATAAATCAATGCTAATAACCTACCACTTATTTTCTAGAACTTCATGTGGATACAAAAGACGTGCAGGATGATGATGCTTTATCTTCACTCTTTGAAATTCTAAGCAACTTGCTACAAATCTTGTTACATCCCCTTTTGTTCCCTTCCATAAATATGATGGATTTACATCAACCAACATCTTAGTTACACCTGAATGTCTAGAATATGGTGCATTGTGAACTTCTTTCCATACCATGTTCCTTAGTTCTCCAGTGTTAGAGACATAAATCCTTCCCTTAAACCTTAATAAACCATTAGGTTCAAAGTAATATCCTTTGTACCTTCAATCTTGTGGATTGTTGGAGAGTGCTTGCTTGAATTGTTCATGAAACTCGCCACCCTTGGATTCCTACAACACTTGACCTTTTAAGTAAGTTTGGATTGATATCATCAAGGAGATATGCCTCGTATAACTTAGGGCATTGACAACTCGATTCTCCTTTCCCATGATATAACTAACATTGAAATCATAATCAAATATAAATTCTAACCATCTCCTTTGTCATGCATTCAAATTAGGTTGAGTAAACAAATACTTTAGACCATGATGATAAGTCTTTAGTTCAAATGGTTTCCCCAACAAATAATGTCTCCACATGTGTAATGCATGTACAAATATTGCTAACTCCAAATTATGCGAAGCATAATTTTTTTCATAAGGATTCAACTTCCTTGACTCATAAGCTATGACATGCCCTTCTTGCATCGATACTCCACCTAAATCTTCTCTCGAAGCATCTGTAATAATTATAACATTTCCATCTATATTTGGTACCTTTAGTATCAGTGTTGTGGTCAACCTTTCCTTGAATTGGTAAAATGTTGCTTGAAATTTCTCAGACCAATCAAACTTCTTCCCCTTCCTTTGCAATGACATAATGGGACAAGCTATTCTTGAAAAGTTTGCAAAGAAATTTTGGTAATACCTAGCCAAATCCATAAAACTTCTAACTTCTAGCACATTCTTAAGCACTAGCCGCTCAAGCACTACTTTTATCTTCTCTAGATCAACCACAATCCCATTAGCCAAAATCACATGACCCAAATATTGTGCTTCCTTCTAGAAGAAGGTACACTTTGAGAGTTTTTTGTATAGCTTATTCTTCCTCAATCATTGCATAACAATCTCTAGATGCTTGAGATGTTCCTCTTCATTCTTAGAGTAGATTAAAATATCATCCAAGAAGACCAACACAAACCTATCCAAACAGTCCCTAAATACATTGTTCATTCTAGGTTCATGAATGTTGTTGGTGCATTTGTTAGCCTAAATGGTAGGACTGTGAACTTGTAATGACTGTATCTAGTCCTGAAAGCTATCTTGAAAATGTCCCTATCCTTGATTCTTAGTTGGTGATAGCATGACCGTAGATCAATCTATGAAAACACTACCGCTCCTTGCATTTGATAGAAGAGATCATCGATACGTGGCAATGGATACTTATTCTTTATAGTTGTTTTGTTAAGCAACCAATAGTCAATACATAAGCGTAGCGTACCATCTTTCTTATTCACAAAGATCACTAGCACTCCGTAGGGTGAGACATTGGGTCTTATCAATCCATAGGACAACAATTCTTCTAATTATGCTTTTAACTCCATTAATTCAGTTGTGGTCATCCTATATGGTACTTTCGATGTAGGATTTGAACCTAGAACTATGTCGATGGAGAAATAAAATATACTCTCTTGGGAGGTAATCCAGGTAATTCATCTAGAAAATACATCCAAATTTTTTTGTAAGATAGGATATTTATCCATATCCATTTTTCCAGATTCCAACACCTCACCTTCTTTGACATCTTGGGAGTCTTGAGGTCCATAATATACTACATCATCTTGAGAAATGAACTCTTTGCATTCCTCAATTTCCTCCATTTTTACTGCAAAGAGTTTACAACCATTCTTCTTTTCTCTAAGCATCTATACAATGGATATCAGCCACAACTTAACCTCTCTAGGTGTTCCTTGCAATGACACCTAGTTTTCTAGATCAACTAAGCATTCTACAATTTTTGCATGAAATTCTACTTTGGCCCTATGTTTCTAGGCAATCCCACTAAACTAGTTTACTAATAGTTTGAGGAAGGGAAAATACTTTAGAGGGTTCGCTAGAAGGGGGGGTTTCACTAGAACCCCCTAAAGGGTTTCTAGAAGAGGGGGTTCTAGCAAACCCCCCTTTAATGGGTTTTCTTTTTTAATTGTATTTAAAGGGGGGCTCACTACTAGAACCCCCCTTTTAGCGAAGGGGGGTTTGCTAGAACCTCCCTTTTTTGCTCTTCTCCCCCTCTTCTACCAATTGTTTTCCTTTCAAAGCTTGGGTTGAGGATGAAAATGGAGGAAACTTCACAAACCCAATTGGATGATGGTAGTCCTTGGAACGAGCTATCCATCAAATATAATTTTAATATGTTTTGGTTTTATTATGTATTTTTTTAGTTTAATTAAACATAGGTTTTTCATCAAAAATCAAGCTCTATGTTTTGCACATGTGGAAAAATAGTAGATTATCAAAAAAATATAAAAAATATGTTTGTGCTAGGTATTGATGCCCTTGATCCAACGAAAAAAAAATTGATACATACAAAAAAAGTTATGTTGTATATGGTCCGCCTATGTCTAAATTGTAATTGGTTTGACTTGAAAACTTAATTAAGAAAAATAATTCAATAAAACAATATGAAACCAAATGAATGCGCTAGATATCATAGTTTACTTAGGTAATAATTAGTTTACTTAATTAATAAGTAAGATTTATTTAGTTGAGTTGTTTTTAGGTCAACATTAGGGTTGCATACTTTGCTTTTATAAAAAAAATCATCTCATTGTAATATTGAATTCCTGAATAATAATATTTTGCACATCTTCATGCAAAGCTCTGCTTTTTCATTGTTTTTCTCTTTTGTGGAAGGTGTTTAGGTTTTCATGTCTAATCTTGGTTTCTAACATGGTATCAAAGCCTTGACATGTAGCCCCTTCTCAAATTTTGGAGAAAATCATTGCAGAGTTCGTTCGGGGTTCCTCAAGGATTTTATGCCTTGAGTTCATCTATGCGGCGTCTTGGATCAGATTGGGCTACACCATTGGATTCAAAGCACTGGAAAAAGTCAGTATTGACTTTTATTTTGCAGATTTTGGTCATCATTTTCCAGATCTGTGAGGGTTTCAAGTACGATGTTTTTTTGCAGGCTCTGGAGGTAGCTGATTTTTCGGAGCATCTTGGAGCAAAACGGACACCTCCATCACGTTCGCAACACCCCAAAACCCTAAGATCACCCTTTGTTTCATTGATTCCTGAGAATTTGGTTTCTAAGGCAAAAAACATTTGCCAGGGAGGCCGTACGGCCTCCCTGACACGCTTCACGAGGCATATTTTTCTTGGAAATCGTGCAAAAAACATTTTTTTAAGAAATTTCGACAGCCCCCGTATAAAATATGAGTGCCACCCACCAGCCACCAAGTAGCCACTGGAGGGCCACTCAACCCAGCGGCGCCACCCCACAGATCCGTCGGCCAGTTCGCTAGCCCCCGCGGGCTCCATCTCTCGGTGCTCCGGTCACATGGGGGACCGGGTGCTATGTGCCCAGCCCCCGACCGACCCCTCTGCATTCATCGATGGTCACATGGGTGACTAGGGGCTCTGCCTCAGCCCTCAGTCCGCCAGCCCCTAGTCGTGCATAGGACCAGGGGTTTTTTTTTTTTAAGTCCTCTGGGCTGCCTACAGGCCATATTGGCCATTTTGGAGCACCTTTGACAAAATCGGGCGTAACTTTTGCATACAGTGTCATTTTTTTGCAAACAAGATACCGTTTGAAAGCTGATTCTGATGCCAATCCAATGGTGTTGGTAGTATTTTCTAATTCTTCTCTAGTTTTATGTTGCAGGTCCTTGAACTCAGATGTTGTTGTTTTCACTCCGGAGGGCATATCTTTTGATTCGGTGATCCTTTTTTTGCCATTCTTGCGGCATTGGAAAGTTGGTTGAGTCCTCTACACAGGTCTGAGATCTTTTTATATTTTCTATTTATGCATGTTTAGGAATTCTCTCCATTTGCAATCATTGGGTATTGTAATAAATGAATTGATATAAAGTTCCATCAAGGGGGTTTCTTGCATAGTAATCTGATTAGAGTGTGCATGCACTTTGATCTTCATCTTATTTTGATGATAATTTGCATGGGTTGTAATTTTGTTTCTTAGTTTCTTTTGGCCATATTTTGTCTTAAGCTTGACACATATTAGATTCACATCGAATCCATCTCAGTTTGAGGGCCACTAAATTTGTGGTTAATGTTCCTGAGTCTTTATGGTACTTGTTCCCATGAAAAAAATTTAGTCTTAGTTTGGCATCAACATTGAGATTCATGGCTTCCAGATTCTGTCATCATCATATCATCTACTGTTGCTTCATGGATTTCAGGGTTGTTCCAGTTTGGAGTTTTCGAGTGTTCCGTGGCATCAGGTCTGCTGTTGCATTATTATGATTCTGATATTATTTCTTGTAAACAGATGTATCTTTCCTTGCTTGTCAGATTGTGGTTCCAGTGTTACTCTATAGTGTTCTTTCAGTGCTTCTTTGTAGCAGTTATCTCATTGTAGGGGGTTTGTCCCACTGGGTTTTCCTTCTCTACCTCATTATTGCATTTGTACATGGGTACCTGATCAGGCCTTGTTTTCGAGACCCATCATGCTTTCTTGCATTCATCTTATTTTTAGGTGCATGCTTATTTAGTCTCCCTAAGTTGCACTTATGGAGGGGGGGGGGGTGTTAGTGTAATTAATATTTAATTACACTTGCATAACTTTACTTAGGTTTTGCTTAGGTAATAATTAGTTTACTTAATTAATAAGTAAGTTTTATTTAGTTGATTTGTTTTTAGGTCAACATTAGGGTTGCATACTTTTCTTTTATAAAGCAAATCATCTCATTGTAATATTGAATTCCTGAATAATAATATTTTGTACATCTTCATGCAAAGCTCTGCTTTTTCATTGTTTTTCTCTTATGTGGAAGGTGTTTAGGTTTGCATGTCTGATCTTGGTTTCTAACACATACAAATTCACTTCCGTAAAGAAACTCAGAAGTTCAACCCTTGCATTGAATAGACATTGATTCACTTTAGCTCTTGTGTAGTTGTCATATTCAACAACCCAAGACTTTTCCATGTAGCTATCTTTTCTAGACATTTGACCAACTATTATAGGAGAAATACATTTTTTTGTGGCACCAATATCTATTAAAATTGAAATGGGAATTCCAGACAAAGTACCTGAAACTTCTACTAGAGAAATCGGGTACTTCGCTTGTCGATTGTCCGTTGCAACATGAATCCTTTGTTGAAATGTAGCTCACTGAGGTGGAAGAGGGTTCCCATGTCATTGTGACCTTGATGGCTTGTTGGGACACTGGCTTTCATAGTGATCTCCACCACATGTAAAACATCCTTTCACTAGTCCTCTCTTTTTCGTAGGTCTTCCAGAATTACTATCATTTCCACCAGTATTGTTGTTGAAGTTGTTGTTACTTCCCCTACGATCTCTCCTTGGTTCATTCCAATTATTTTCCCTTCACTAGGCTTCTTTGAATCTTGATTGGTTTGTAACCAATTGAACTTCTTTCTATTTTTCTCCTAGTAGTTTGAGATAGTGTAATACCCCTCCGTTTTGTTTCTTGTTCAAGTTGCTTTATGCTATGTTTGGTTGCAATTACTTTGATACTGGATACATTTTGTTATGATGTTTTGATTGCTACTATTGAACGACAACATTATTGTGGGATGTAGTTATTTGATTATTGTTTCACATGTATTATGGATTAATGATGTTGTAGAGTTAACATGAGATGTTATTATGAGATTATTGGAATTATGATGGAAGTGTCAGTTTCGATGAGTGTATTGGTGAAGAGGACGGTTTCGCATCACTCGCTTGCGAGCGCCCTATGAATCCGTAATTTCTTCTTCACAGTGTGTATTATATGCTGGATATATTGTATGATGTTGTTTACTTGGTTGTAGGATTGCAGGTACATGACATCGACTCCACCTGGTTTCACAGGTTTGAGCGTGTCGATCCAACGGTTAAGTTGAACGGGAGATAGTAGCTAAGTAACATGTGTCAAGTCTATGCCCTAACCTTAGTGTGTTGTCAGTTGTGTGTGTCGAGTTATAATTTGTCTTGTTTTAATGTTATTTATTTCTGAAGGATTATTGATTTGGAAATAAATACTTAGAATAATTGCATTTAAATCATGTTGATGATTATTTAATTTAAATAATGCAATATGGATAAAAGTTTATACTTAAATTAATTAATTATATTTAGTTTATTTAATTAATTAAATTTGATCCAAGGGGTTGAATTTAGTTATTAAATAATTAAATTAATTAATTAAACGTGATGCAAGAGAATGAAAAGAAATAAAAGAATTAAAATTAATTTTGGAATTTAATTCCAACATGTGGGAATTAAATTAGAAATTGTAATTAAATGTTTATTTGGGAAATTGGTTGCAACTTTGAAAATTAATTTATTATTTGAAATTTCATTTTAAATTGAAAGTGGGTTTTGAAAAGTGAAATTGAAATTGAAATTAAAATTGAAATTGAAAGTGAAATTGAAATTGAAATTGAAATATCTAATTTGCATGTAATGTGAATTAGGGTTGTAAATATTGAAATTGAAATATCTAATTTGCATGTAATGTGAATTAGGGTTGTATTAGGTATTTTTGATTTATAAAGAATACATGTTTTAATTTTATGGCAACTGAAAGAGATTTAGAAAAAAAATACATTTTTACAGCAAGGAAGAAATTTTGGAAAATTTGCACAAGCGTTTGAAGAAAGTTTGATTGTAGAATTGATTGAAGGAAATATTGTTTGCATTTGTTGGATTTTGGATTGAATTCATTGGAGGATTGAAAAAAATTCAGGAAATCTTTAGAGGAGGCTTGCATCAGAAATTCATCTCTTCCTGTAGCTTCTTGTACCAGGTTTTCCTCTTTGTGTTTTATTATTATTGATTGTTTTTTTTGAAATAGTAGTGATTAAAGATTTGTTTGTTAAATCTGTTTTAGAAAACAAATTTGATATTAGAAGAAAAGAATTAAACAAATTTACAGCCTTTGCTTGTGAAAATTCTTGAGTGAAAATTGTGAAAACCTTAGTTGAATTTAAATTATTTGGGGAAATCAATTTTTTTGTTATTGAAATCAAACATAGAGATTGAACAATGCATTTAGAATGTTTTTAGAAAATGAAACCCTCTGTTTATTATCAAAAAACGGATTTTAAAATCTGCAATATAGTTATATTTTCATGGTAAAATGGTCTGGTTGTGCCACCTATAACTTCACTTTCACAAACTAGGTTTTCAGGAAATTTAAAGGGTTTTTGCATTTTGAAATTTTATAACCCTTGTCCAAAAATCTCAAATACCCAGATTGTAGTTTTTGAGTTATGATTAAAACATGAGACTATTGTTAAGTTATTTTTCCCATGGTTGTTCTGAAAATAAAATAATAATAAATTGATAATTATAAATATTAATATTTTATGTATTGTTATTATAATATTAAAGTATTATTTAATAATATTTTATATTATAATTTATAATACTAAAGTATTATATTTATTTATATTATTTTAAATAAAATTTGTATATTAGATTAGTGGAATTAAAATTATAAACATGTGGAAAATTATTGTTATTTTAAAATGGCTTGTTAAAGTTTAATTGAAAGAGTTAAATATTTGATTTAAAGAATGCAATATATTATTAAATAGAGATTTAAAATTGGATTGATTAGTGTATATGGAAAATGGATAGAGAAACAATATGTTATTATATTAAAATGATTGAATGTGTTAAATAGAAAATTGAATGAGATGTAAGATTTGGTTAGGAAATGGAAAGAGTTTACTTGCATGGATTTGTGTCGATTTAAAAGTAAATTAAGAAGTTGTTTTATTGATGAAACAATCAATTATGTTATTTATTAATTTCTATTTAGATTAATTGAATCATTGTGATTGGATTATGAAAGAGATATGGATTTAGTATATCAAAAAGTAGTATCTTCCTCATGCTTATCTTAAAGGATTTAATTCTTTGTATTCAGTAAAGGGAAGTAAGTTTAATTGTTTTAGATTTCCAATAATGAAAAGGGAAATAGGGGTTATGATTATTTTAGATGATCTATTTATCATGTCTTTGACTTTGTCAACACTACCTATTGAATGAGTATGGATTTAGGAAATCCAAATATTAGATTTGATTGATGACTTGAATGCTTTTGTTGCTATGTCGTCAAGTTGCATTGTTGGTTTTGGGATTTAGTGTTAGTCCTAAATTATAAGTCTTCCAGAAGAACTTAGAGGATAACGGTTGTTGAATCTTTATGCCATCCTGTTGTTTTCCTTTGGGTAGTGCATGGCGTCTTTTCAGTTTTACTCGGTTTTCATGAACGGGGATGTTTGCACCTCCTTGGTTTAGGAGCGGATTATGAGATCCGTGTCTCCTTGTATGGAGTGACCTTTTTATGTGGTTTCATCTTGTTGCCTCCTATGAAAGGAGTGGACTATGTGTTATTGCCTCCAAGATGTTTGGAGTGGGATCTTTTGTACCTCTTGTGAAAGGAGTGGACTATGTGTTATTGCCTCCAAGATGTTTGGAGTGGGATCTTTTGTACCTCCTCTGAAAGGAGTGGACTATGTGTTATTGCCTCCAAGACGTATGGAGTGAGTTCTATTATTTGTATCCTCCTTGTGTTGGAGTGGATTATGATGCCTAGTTGGTATGCACTTGTGGTTCCCTTGGTGGATTGTTTAGATGTGTGTTGTCAAATAGAAGAGTGGCTTCTCTTAGGTGCCAGAGCCCAAAGAGGTAAACTGGATAACCTTCAGGAGTGATTTAAACAAGTGATAATTAAAATAATGTACTTAGAAAATTAGGACTAACTTCTCACATTAATCAAGATAATTTAATCCTCACTCATAGACACAAGGGCTCGTTTAGACTTGGGATGAGTGAGAAGGCCTTGAATGGCAAGATCAACTATCGTGTTCTTGCGAGAGGTAGTTGATTCTGCATGAGTGAGTATGAGTGTCGGGATTCAGTTGAGGCCACCAAGATTACTTGTGCCGGAGCCTATGAAGAATGCCTAGAGGAGATCTCATGACAAACTATGCGATGACACTCTATCTATGACAACTGTTGTTAATTATTTTATGTGTATGGTTATTTGAACATACTTGATCTACTTTATGTCTGGAAGCAATGTGACCTATGTCAATGATGTTGGAGTTGTACTTGTATTGTACTTGATTTGTACATATATTGTTTTTGATTTGTACTTGTATTATACTTGAGTTGTACTTGATTCGTACTTGTTAATTTATTTGGTTGGTTATAACAATATGAGTCAGTTTGAGTCTGCCTTTGGTTAGAGGTAGTAGATCTTTGTCCATGTTACTTTGTTACTATCTCCTAGCATAGGGGGTGGGCCTTCGGGTACCACATTGGTAGGGTGGAACATGCACCAAAACCGTTGGGTCCCCATCAAATCTTCAGTACTTGGTGGCGAGACATCCAGATGGACAACTCGCGGTTCTTGTTGTAATTTCTTGCATTGTAATATTTCAGTTGTATATGATACTTTATCCCTCTTTTGTAAGAGGTGGAGTTATGTAATTGTAATACATTTGTACTAGTGTCTCATTCTGGGAATGAGTGATGTAACTATTGGTTTAAGATAATGTTTATGAGATTGTATCTTGGTTGATTATTTTATTATGTTATGTGGTATTCTTATGATGTATGATGGTTATTTCATAAAGTTCATAAGGCTATGGTTATATGTAATATGTATGTGTGGGTTTAAGTAATCCTAACCTTGTAGCCTTAGAGGTTGTTGTTAATTAGTAAGTGAATGTGTATGTTAAATGCATTTTATAAAAAAAAATTGGTTCGCTTAAGACGTTAATTACAACTTCCTTTAGGGTTACTTGGCGAGAATTATTACAAAATAGAC
Source organism: Sequoiadendron giganteum (assembly GCA_007115665.2). NCBI lineage: Eukaryota > Viridiplantae > Streptophyta > Pinopsida > Cupressales > Cupressaceae > Sequoiadendron > Sequoiadendron giganteum. Next base: position 590,568,539 of record CM021102.1, read on the forward strand.
TTGAGCCTTTGTTCCTATTGAATTGCTTTCTCATA